>VDFB02343662.1:0-16552 GCA_007258455.2 Sequoia sempervirens | reverse complement strand
AAGCTTCTTCTAAGGAACTTATATTTGTTACCAATTGAAGGGCACATAATCTACTAAGAGGGGGATGAATCAGTAGATCAAATTTATTATACTTCAACATCAAAACAACTACTATTAATCAAGCAACCACATAAGCATGCATTCACACACAAGAAAACTAGATATATATATATAGAAACCGAAGATGGGAAAAACCATGGTGAGAAGAGTTGCTTGGAACTACTATCCAAATATAGTCTCACAAAGCAAAAACATAATAAGATAATTTCAATATGAAGTAGGCACCAACCTACTGAAGATACCAATCCCCAATTGTATTTATAGGCACCAACCTACAAGAGACACCAATCCCCAATACAAAGATATAGGCACAAACTCAATAAGTAGAACACCAATCCTACTAGATTACAAAGATAAATCTTGTGGAACTTCAATACTAATTACACCTCTTATATAAAATTTGATCTTGCTTCAAATAATCTCCTACTCTCCTTATGATCTTTTGATTATGATGCACAATGATTGAGAGATGGAAATCCCATTACAAAACCTGAATTACACTTCCTTGAACAATTTTCTTCCACACACACTCTCACAAACATATCATGTGAAGTAAGATAATGATTATATATAGCACACTACATTAACAACACTTCATGTCGGCCAAGGATCCACAATTAACTAGGATGACATAAGGTGGACCTAAATTCAAATTACATGAAATATGTAGCAAGTAGGTCCTAAGTCAAATTTGTCAATACCAATTCAACATGACATTGTGTAGTTATAGAGGAACCTTAACTTGGACCTATTTCAATGCCCCATGTTATCTTTGGATGTCACTTAGTATAAGTCGTTGTCACATAGTTATGATGCACCAATTGGTTAACTGTCAAGAACAATGAACCTTTTGTTACTTTAATATTTTTTCATGTTGAACATATATTCTAGAAAATCTAGAATATTATATAACATGTGTATACATACTCTCCATTCAAACCATAGAGCTAAACACGCCTTCAAGAAGAAATAAAGGTCATGAGAATATTTCTAGAGAAATATCTCTACCCTAAGAAATTGACCTCCAGCATTCCAGATTAGTCTTTTAGATTACCTTTATCAACATTATTAGATGCAAGCATGATATTGCAATCATACTGTAAGCAGTATGACTCCTTGTTATCAAAATGCATTGATAATGATAATTTATTTACGATTACATGCACTATTCAACTTAGCATTACACCTTAGATATTAGTGAGCACTACCTATCATCAAGGACACTACTCCTTAACATTACACCTTTGAAATCAATGACAACATATGTTCAATAGTGATTACCATCAAAATAAAGGCAATGCTATAGGGAAATGCATGAAACTAAAATATTACATCCAAGACCTCATAGGAAAGGAAAAAATTGAAGTTGAGAGACCATCTAGTTCCTTTCCCAATCACTTGGAGATCTACCAAAATCAGCTCCCTAAGAAAAATCAGTAACAAAATCATAAGAAAATCCAAGGAAAAGGCGTTAATTTCTATTAGCACATAACCCCTCATAATTATAATTCTTATATTGGTCATATTGTGCAATATACTAAAAGAGTTCTAACTATGCTTCACCACCCAACATGGTAGAATTATATTGCAAGTCCCTCCACCTCATCCTAATCCAAAAAATAAATATGAGATCATTGACCATATTGAGTGAAATTCCACCCAAATCTTTATGCTTGAACTATGTTGCACATATTTGCACATTGAGATATCTAAACAATATCCTTCAATAATGTAAAGTGTCAAATGACATCAATACCTCACATTTCTAGTCTGTTATTGGTCATATTTCCACTAATCATCACCTCACCTTCACCCCCAAAGGTCTCCCTTCCATTAATCCATCACAAAAATTTCCACTCCATAGTGAAATCATTATCTCCAAACACAAAACTAAATGTGTTCAAGGATAATGAGTCTAGCCTAAAAATTTGTACACTCTATTTAGTGTGATAGTTGCTTTATACATCACAAGCATCAGATTCTCAAACCACCACCATTAAGTCCTATGATTATGTAAAGAGAGAATAAAGGAGAATCATTCACCTCTCCATCCTGGTTGGACCCTCATTGTAGCATACCCTTTTCCATGTCCTCAATTTGCATCTCTCTTGCATTCCACTACTTGGTTGGCCATGGTTCCATGCCTTAAAATTTGTAACACATGTACTACAAAGGACTCAATTTTCCATATAGTAGCATGTAAGTCACTAACCTTGGACTTCAAATGTTAGAGATCTAATATTAAGACCTCCATTATTTCCCAAAATTTTACATCATACCTAAATCCACCACCTTCATGTCCAAATTTTATATCAATTCTAAATACTTTCCATCCACTTCATGCATACCACCTCCAAAGAAAAACCCCTCAATTCCATATTCAAAATCCTTGATAATGAGTGTGGAAAGTATTAAATTTATGAATCCTTCTATATTACCAAGTTTTATATCTCCCCTCACTCCTTTTATTGACCTATACCTAAATTATATGATCCCTTCCTCATTCTTTAATGGGGCCCACTACCTTCATTTACAACATTTATCTTCAAGATTAATATGTACAAGGCTTTGACCTCACCTATCTCTTCAAAGAATATGAGTATGCCACCTAATTCAAAGGTGGAAAGTATCATATTCCATTATGAATGTGCCACGACATGAACAACCAAGGTAAAGGCCTTGGATTTCGTGAGAAAATACTTCTTTATTCCATAGATATCTTAACAAATAATGGCACTAATGACTTGGGATTTCATGCCTATAATTAGTATTATGATTCCCTTGTGGACTCTTCTAATATTTCTAAGAATATCTCCCCTAACCTTGATAACAATGAAGTAGGCTTTATTCCTATTCATTTCAAAGATCTTTTCATCAAGAAATTATTCCATGGTACTACCATCCACCTTGATCTCCAATACCCTAACCTCATTGACTAGGACCAAGATGTAGGTCCTAATTTATACATTTTCCATAATGATGAGGCTATCCTTGAGCTCATACACTCTCATGACTACATGCCTTCAAGAGATCATAAGAGGGGATTTGAGATTGTATTGAGCTTTTTCACATACTTTTGGAAACAAAAAAAACCTTACTAGTCCTAAGCAACCATTTACATTAGACCGCCAAGAAGACATGTCCAAGCTTCATCTTCCATCAAAACCTACATCCATCCAAGATGGATCACCTTTTCTTATTTAAGTTTCTTTGAAATATAATTTGGATATAGAAGAGGAACTAAATCTCACACAAATAATTGTAACATTTGATCCTAAACTGGTGAAAGATATTTATGTTTCATTTGAGATCACCTTGGTATTATTTCCTATATTGATATTCCTAGGTCAGATCCATATTTTAATAGCCTTCATTTGGTTGTACAACCTAACACCAAAATGGTATATGTTAAAATATAAAAAAAAATATATCTTCAAATATCCCTTTTGATAAAATAAATCCAAAAGCTCCTAGATATCATATTTATCCAACCTATTGACTATCTAGAATGGGTCTCCATTGTTATATTCAACAAGAAAACTAAAGGCATTAGGGTGTGCATTTATTTCAAAGATAGTAACAAGTCCTATCTTAAGGATGACTTTCCTATTCTAAACATCAATACCATAGTAGACCTAATAGTATGCCATAAAATTTTCTCTCATGGATGGATTCTCTAGATATAGTCAAATATAGATTGCTCTAAAATATAAGCATAAACTATCTTTATCACCTCTTGTGAACCTTTTGCTACAAAATCATGCTCTTTGGTCTTAAGAATGCTAGTTATACTTATTAGACAACCATAATTGTGATCTTTTATGATATGTTGCATGACATTGGTGAAGATTATGTTAATGACATTATAATCAAATCCAAACTCAAAGTAGACTATCCAACTACTATATGCCACATTTTTCAAAGAATCTAAGAATATAAAGTTTGACTAAACCCAAAGAAATGTATTGAATTATATCGTCCCGCCCATTTCAAATCGTCTTAATCCCATGCCCTCGAACCGCACGTCCGGCCGTCAGTCTAAGCTATTAGGAACTCTTTACGGCTATTTAGTTTGACAAATTCTATCTACTTGGACATTTGATAAAAAAATATTCACTTTGAATGGGACCATCCCCGCCAAGAGCACTCCCCCATCAAATCAAAAGAGCAAAATCTTGCTATGTTTATTCCAATTCTTCTGTCAGCTGCAACAAAAGACTGATCTATCAACCGATACAAAATGGCAGAGACACGGATCACAATACGAGGTAGTTAGTCCCTTATCACCTAATCTTGAGGAGTAGCTGACTATTTTCTGTACTAAGTATAATTCGAGTGGATTTTGAACCCATAACCTAACACTTAGATAATATTGTCATCCCAATCTGTCACACTGCGTCAAAATACCGATCCATCAACAATGCCTGACAAACAGTGATACAATCACGGGAGCCAGTCCCCTACCTAACTCGGGGAGCGCTGACCATTTTCCAAAATGCTAATCCACCAATTTTGGTAACACTCTTACTTTATAATACTTTTCTACTTTACATCTCAATCACATAATATTATTTAGGTGCTCTCCTTGATCAACTTAATGAGCAAGGACAAGAAAGCATCAACTATTACCTTATTATAACACTTGTAAGAGGTTAACTCAACTACTCACCCATGGAAAGGGATTTTCTTGCAATATTTTTTTTCTCCCATAAGGTTTACCTCTATATGCTTAATGCTACTACTCAACTCATTGCTAAAGTGGATCCTTTGAAGTACCTTCTTTCAAAATTAACACTTATAGGAAATATGTGTAAATGGATAAATCTCCTTAGTGAGTTTGAAATTAATTATGTGAATAAAATGGTTGTCAAAGGAAATTCCATTGCAAACCAACTATTAGAAACACCACTCCCAAGTAGCCATCAAATGGTTACAAATTTTCCTAATGAGTTCATCTTGTATATTGGAGAACACATAGCATGGATGTTATATTTTAATGGATCTTTCACCTTACATGGATTTGGAGCAAGAATATTTTTCATTAAATCTTAAGGGGATCATATTCTAAAGGCATTTATTATTGGCTTTCCTTGCACCAATAGCATAGAAAATTATGAAGCATTGATTTCAGATCCAAAAAAATCAATCCAATGGAGCATTTAGCATTTGTAGGTCTTTTTTGGCTCTCAACTAGTAATTAAACAAGTCAATAATGATTTCCTCACTAAGGGATGATAAAATTTTCCCAGCTAAATTCACACATGTTAGATGATTCAAGCAGTAAATTCTCCTAATCAAATATTTTGAACAAATTCATTACATTACAATAAAGTTCTTGATTCCATTTGGCCACTATAGGGTCCCTTAGCTGATATTCACAACAAATCTCCATATGTACCACATCTTTTGAGAAAATCATCCTATATTTCTCCTATTTCTTTTAATTTACAACTCAATGTACCCCTCAAATTTAGATGCCGCCCTCACGACGACACACCCCTAGTTAAATCCTAATTCATGGGCTCAATGCACAAAGTACATTGTAGTCCCAATTCAGTACCACAACCCACTCACTACATGAGATACCGCCAAACTTGATTCCTTTCAATAGAGCTTGAACTTCCATCACTCATGGGCTTCCCTTAAGGCCACCCTCACCCCTAAAGAATATTATGGTTTCATTGTGTTGAAGAAATCTTTTCTAATAGAATGAATTTTCATCACCACATGTGCTCTTACATCAACACCCTCATCTTTGGAATGGTATGTTCTGCCATTTATAAACCCATCCTACCGATCCAACCCACCCGGCTGCCTGAAAACGACCTCACAGTCACAAAAAATTACCTATGAATGAGGGGATTCACTTGGGAGACCTTGTTTTCAAGGAATTTATCAAAAGAAAACTACATAAGAAAGAAAGAAGAAGGGAAAGTTTGAACGTAATTGGTTTGGCCCATCTATTATCATATCCAAATTTAGATTAGGATCATGCAATTTTTCCATACTAGAGGGATAAAAGATAGATGAACCCATGGATATCATACGTCTCAACACTTCTATTCCTAATGCCCTTATAAATTTATAAAAAAATCCCAAAAAATGAAAAAGCATTACAAATCCTCCAATAAATTAAAAAATAGTAAAAATAAATTTCTAGTGGTTAAAACCACTCCTTATGGCACCTTGATCAAGTACCATGATCAAAACTTAGAAAATAGGTGGCATGTGTGGTAGGAAACCACCCTTTCCTATGAGCATGCACTAGTCCTCACATACTTTCAATCCCACTACCTGTTCACCCCACCCACCCTACTTGTTTTCTCAAGAATGCCCCTACTCATCACTATCACTTCCATCCATAATTATACATCACTTATCCCTACAAACCTTTTTTTTTAGGTTTCTCACTCAATGACACATAATCCCATTCACATCCCTACATACATATCCCTTCTCATTTCATCTTCACTCCATCTCTTCATTTTCCTTTATTTTGCATCAACTAAAGGCATTCCTTGTCCCTCCTTTTACTAATATTTCTTTTACAATATATTTTTTGTATATCCCCCTTTGAGGCATGACCTTCCTATCCTTCTCCATCACCATATCACCTCCTTTTGGACCTCTACACTATGTCCTCACTTCTTTTTCTAAATTACCTATCCCACATGTTATATCCTAATATTTTAAACCCCATTACCTAATCTTGTATTCCCTATCTTGATATTATATTTCTATCCTTAAATAACTAAAGCAGATTATAATCCATTAATTCACATAAACCCTGTGCAATCATGATGAAATATTCAAAATAATATAATCCTACCTTTGACAATATAGATTTATATTAATGAGTAGTGGGATTCTTTAGGTCTTACTACTTCATTACTCTTAATATTGATAGTATTCACCCATTATGCACCACCTCTGCACTACCCGATACCACGATCCATTCACTAACTTCCACCATCCAACCCCTCGGACCTTCATACCGTGGGTGTCTCCCCCTGACCAAAGTACTCTTTGGAGTCATGGTATTTTTTCTAAGTTTTTTTTTGTTGGTTTATCCTCACATGACCCACCAATTCCATAAATTACCTGGTTTGTGTGGGGACATCCTTATGCTTGATTGGTTGTCCCCTCATATGATCTATTATGACCCTACCCCTATAGTGAGTACAGTGTTATGAGTAATCATCTTGTGGCTACCTTGACAACTAATTAAGTCATATTATCATTATTATATTATTATTTAGTTGTTTAGGTCATCCTAAGGCTTATATAGGGCTATCTAGGTCGATTAGGGTGATATCCTAGGCATAAGTATGGTATATATATGAGCTATAAGTAGGTTATTATCATCAAGTTGAGTATTGTGTTCTTATTGAAAACTATTGGAGGTATCCCCCTTGAAGTGGATTAGGAAGTTGCCCCCTCAAAGTGGTATATTATTATTAATTATTTTTAGAATATTCCTATTATATTTTTCTATTATGCAAGTTATTTCATAACAAGTAGTATCAGAGCATGATCTTGGCACCATTATGACAAGGTGTTTTTTTCAATTTTGGAGGTCATCTTGTGAAACCCATATATCCCATATTTTGTGAATTTTTATCTTTTTTTTGAATTTTTTTGAAGGACATATTCAAGAAGCTACAGTCCAAATTTTAAAGGAATTGGATCAAAATTGAGAGATTTATTAAAGAATTAGGGTTTCTACCCAATTTATTTAGAAAGTTTATATCTCCCAAATAGTGCATAATTGATTCCTAAAATTTGATGGTTTTTGAAGAATTAATGTAGGATGCTATAATACAAATTTTAGATAATTTGAAGCATACATAAGTGATTTATTGCAGAATTAGTGTTTTCAACAAATTCGCTCTCAAGGCTGCAAAACACCTAATTTTTGGGATATTTTTTGGGAAAGTGAAACTTAGGCCTTGGTAAGTTACAAAAAAATATAGAGTAAATTTTGAATTTATTTGTGTGATTTATTGCACAATTATATTTCTAGAACTTCTTCACAACAAAAAGTAGCCACAAAAAAAGAAGAAAAAGAAAAAGAACAAGAAGTAGAACAAGAAAAAGAGAAAGAGAAAGAAGAGAATTAACAAGAGCAATAAAAAGATCAAGAACAAGAACAAGAGAAAGAGCAAGAAAAGAGCAGGAACAAGATGAAAAACAAGAAGTAATAGTACAAGAGGAAGTAGAAATAAAAAAGGAGATGAAGAAGAAAAAGAAAAAGCTAGCATTGAGGACAATACCTTTGTAAAGAGAAGGGAAATTTTATACCCCTATCCCTATAGTGAGTACAATGTTGTTATTAGTTAGATTGTGGCTACCTTAACTCTTAATTAAGTCATGTTATCATTATTATATTTTTATTTAGTTGTAAATAGGTCGGCTTAAGGCTTATATAGGGTTATCTAGGTTAGCCTAGGTGATATCCTATGCATAAGTATGGTATATATATGAGGTATAGGTATGCTATTATCATCAATTTGAGTATTATGTTTCTATTGGAGGCTATTGGAGGTATTCCCCTCGAAGTGTATTAGGAGGTTTCCCCTTTGAAGTGGCATATTATTATCAAGTATTTGCAGAAATTTCCTATTATATTCTTCTATTATTCAAGTTATTTCATAACATGATCCACCAAGGCCATCGATTGCATTGTGTGTGTTGGGACATCCTTATGCTTGATCAATTATCCCCACACATGACCCACCAAGTCCATCAATTTCCTTGTGTGTAGGGAGACATCCTTATGCTTGATTGTGTCCCTTATATGACCCACCAAGGTTTTTAACCACATTACATGTGTATGGATTCCCTTAAGAATGATGTTTTTTCCTTCACATGACCCACCAAGGCCATCAAAATTCCTTGTGTGTGTAAAGGCTTCATTATTCTTGATGGGAATTCCCTCACATGACCTATGAAGGTCATCTAACACCATGCATGTATAGGGTCACCCTCTTGTTTTTTGGTCATGTCAATACTAGATCCTCCAAGATTCTTTTTGGGCCTTGTACATTTTGGGGAAACCTTTTTATTTTCTATGTCAATCCATACAATAGATACATCTTCATATTGGTCTATATACCCTGATTCATAAAATTTATTGTTATATAAAATTAGGATTTCACTCCACATGCTAGCATAACAAATCCCTTCCTCCAACCTAGATTCTCTCATACCCCATCCTATCATTTTCATCCATCTATTCTACCATGACCAAAACCTCACCCCTCTTGTATATGTCATCATTATGCATTCTCTATGTAGTTAAATATAGATGAAATTTTTCAATTAGTACTATATTTCCCCCACCTACAAAAATACATGTCATGATAAAGGGTCTCATAAATTTTATTACAATCCCAATAAAAAAAAATCTAAAAAAACCTATCAATCTATCCATTGTACATCTGCATCACAAACCATAGTTTTAAATCATAAATCATAAACATAATCCACTTCCATCCTATACACATAATCATAAATCCCCCATCATAAAACACATATGTTTACATCGTATACCAAAACAATCATAATAATCAATTGCATATATCAATCTATCCATTTATCTATATATCCAAGCATCCATATACCACACATCATCATCAATCATACGAGGAAAATTCACATTCCCAGCCATGCATACATTATTACATAACATACATCCATCCAAAAAATCATAAAATACATCATAAATCCATAAAACATAAGTAACATATTGTTGGTAAACAAATTTGTCACTTCAAAATTTTATATGACTCGCCCAATGGAAAGTGGCATAAACGTTCAAATAGTTGGAGAGATTGCTTGTGAAATTACAATATTCCTCTTCCTTTAAGAGGGGAAATTCCCTCATATGATATTATTTTGGTTTTTTTAATGTACTTTTAACTAAACATTACTTAAAGGAATGGATTTAACATAACTAAAATGAAAAGAAACCCCAAACAACAAATGTACAAGTGTTATTACGGGTTTGACAGACTTGCTTAAAATTTAAACAAATGCATTATAAAGATCGGAGACCACACATACAAGTTTCATAATTATTGTGCATTTCAAATGATAACACATCCAAATTGAGATACCACGAATTGAATATGTTTTTAAAATTATTTTAGTGAAAATTGACTATTCACTTTCACAAATAGGATTTAGGATAATAAAGGTCATCATCAACTCAACATATGAAAATATTAACAATGACACATAGAAAACACCATTAACAATGACACATAGAAAACACCATGAATGCACCTTCAAAAATTATCTTCATTACTTTCTATAATTATAAAATTCCAGAATCATTTATATGAATTTGTGAGAATCCAAGAAGTCCCTTTAAAATAACATAAGCCTTATATATACAGGTTTTCCCAGATAACTAATTTATAACTAACTTGTAACTACGTAAGTAACTACCTTTACAATTTTGAGAGAAATAAAATAACTTTATTTAAGTTAGAAATCTCTTAACTTTTGCATAAAAAATTCATTTCCTAACCTTTTACAAATATGAGATAAAAGTCACTTTTTACAAAAGATAACATTAAAAAAATAAATGACTTATGACTTAGAAATTTAAGAAGAAAATTGTACAATCTAAGTCATTGAGAAACTCCTTTTCTTCCATTTGTACCATCCTTGATGCTTTTTGTAGAAGTCCTATGTGTTGCAAGCTACCTCTATTGGGAATATTTCACTCTGAATATCTTGACTGGCTTAATAGCTTGGGCCATGGGTTTATTTCTAGGAATGATCATATTGCCCATCCTTAGCTTTTACCTACTCTTATGAATACCTTATAAACTCTGGCAATAATCAAGTGCATGACCATTAGACATATTGAGAGTGAAAAAAAATGTTACTCCACCTCTTCATCACCTCCACACCAAAAACGTCTGTTAAACAATTTTGTATTGATCATATTTTCAAATTTTCTCTTGGTAGTAGATAAATATCCAAGTCCTAGATTCCACCTTTTTCAATGTATCTATGTTGACTGATAGGGTATCATCTTGAATATTTGTTTTTATTTGTTCCAAATTTTTCTCTTGTTCTATAAAAATATAACTAATAGTTATAAGCTTTCATTCCACACTCTAAAACCATTTATCATATTTATTCTCTTAAATACTCAAGAAAATATTCTCATCAGTCATTATATTGAGATCTATCTTGTTCATCTCTTGGAGGTATTTCAAAATCCCCTGCCACACTGACTCTTCTTCTCTCATCTTTCCTAGTTCCTTTGCAATTTCTTCTTTCTGGAAATTTTCTTTTTTTCAAAACTTCTTTAGCTTTTCCAATGAAATATAAAGCTTCTTCTTTCATCTAATCTACCCATTTTTTGGTTACCTTTTCATATGCTTGGAATTTATGCACACTCTCTATAACTTGCTTTTCAATGATTCCCTCATAAATATGAACTATCAAGGCAGAGGCTGCATCTATCTAGGTAAACCAGATGTATCCACAATGGACCCAAGATAAGATGTCAAAACTTGTACCTGTTGTTTGATTTAATCCTTCGTATGCTTCTCTTTCTCTATCCTTTGAATCAAATTGGCTAAAAACACCTGAAAATTGTGAATATCACCTTCATGTGTTGAAGGACCAAGATCTACCTTGGTGATGTTAAAATCACTTTTATTAGCTTCATCCATGTTTTTCTCTAAAATGGGTTGAGCTACTTCAATGCACATATTCCCAGATGAAGAATCAATTGTCAACCTCAATGTAACCTTGGTCTTCCTTGACTTGGCAGATCTCTAAATCAGGTTGGAAACCATATCAACTTCTAGGATAACTATCTGAGTAGTGCTTCTTTTATTTAATAAGATTTTTTGTAACCATGAAGTAGTAGGAGTCTTTGAAGATCTTGGAATGTTCATAGCTGATGGATCAAATGAAGCAGGTGGATTAGAGACAAATATGAAAGAAATATCTTCTGTAATTGTATATTTAGAAAAGATAGAGACTTTGTTAAAGACGATAATGAGGCACATCATGATGAGGAGATATAATAAGAACAAAGGAAGAAATAGCTAAGACTTTCTTCTTACCACTAGGATAACCTTGAGGATCCATAGACTCTCTCTCTCTCTCTTCATTTTCTTCTTGTATGGGGTTCAACTTCTTCTCTTTTAGCTTTGATCTCCTCTTCCTAATTTTTGGATCATGCCCACATACACTTCTAAAATCCTTCTTTTTAGAAGGGTATTCATTGCCACCACCCCCTTGCATACTTTTCTGATAACTAGTGATCATAATAGAAGCTTGAGAAATGGAAGAGGAAGAGGAAAACCCTTCTTGATTATCATTTTTCATCCTTGATGGATCATCCTTCCTTGAAGGCCTTGTTTTTGTGACTTCATGCGACATATTATTTTAATTCATAATCTATTAGAATGTGGATCAATTCTCTCACCAATTTTTTTGACTTCTTCATTCGCCCAAACGATGGGTGACAAAGGTTGTATTAGAATATTTTCAAAATATATCTAGGATCGATCAAATCAATTTTTTCATCCTCAATTTCTTCCACATCCCAACCAAGAATGAACTCTTTAACTTGTTTCGAAGTGAACCTCATCCAATCTCTCTTTTGCAATTCATAATCATCTTCGCAATCTTCCCAAAAATCTTCAATTTCAAGGAAGTGATAAAAACATGGACCAAAATCCAAGTTATCTTTGACATAATTCTTACTATCAAATGAAATCCTCATGGTATAAAAGTACATGTTTAACTTTTCCAATAACCATTCAACTTTTTGAGAATCAATAGAATATATACACCTATAGTGACCAAGGCCAATAGGAAATGAAATTCCCACTTTCCTCTTTTATTTGCATCTTTTATTAACCACTCCAACTTTCCTATAGAGCTCAATCAAAATGAGCTTATCATCCACATACCTGGGCATCTTGTATGGATATCCATCATACCTGGATGTAAGTGAATTTTGGGAATTGGATGTAATAGATACCATAATTATTGATGAGAATAGTTGCTTTTGAAGATATGTTAAGTCCTATATTCCCTTGAAGTTTCCTTATTTTCAACATAGTGAATACACCGTTCACTGTCTTCAAGTTTTTATAACTTTGATCCAACTAGAGTTGTCAATAATATTTATAAATGAGTTGTTTTATCATGTGTACCTTTATTGTCGAGACTTGGCCATGTCTTCATATTGGATATTGCATAAAATAAATAAGATGACATATAAAAAATTTGATTCTCTTCAAAACGGGTCAACTAATTATGTAGATTATCACTAATAATGCCTCCCCAATCAATAAGTTAGTTTCCTACACATATGATAATATGAAAAGGTAGATCCTTTTTTTGAACTCACTTTAACTCTCATTCCTCATCAACCTATGAAGCAGAAAAATCATATTTGAGACTTCTTCGATGAAGAGTGACCTATGTAGAACCTTTGGCAATTGACATTTTCCTCCTTTTGGAATATATAACCAATTCCTCACATGGTGTTGAGACATTCATTTTTATTCTTAGAAAAGTATGTGTGTGCAATTCCCTTGTCTATACTTGCGAGCTGGTCTCTGAGAGGCAATCTAAGAACAATTCCAATCAAAAATTTATCCAACTTAGCCACTTATCATTAATAGTTTTGACCTCTTTGGTTTCAGAATCATAATCTTTCATACATTCCAAAACTAAATTTGGGCAATGAACTGATATCGTAAATCTAGCAATGTGAGCCAATCCACTCTCGAATATCTTTTGAGACAATGGAGATCTTTTCCCTTATTCCATAGCCGTCAAAAATTCATGTAGGTTGATATGACCCAACTTTGTATTTGTGATCGTAAGAAGCGTATGATCTAGCACTGACATGAACTCATACCCTTGATATTTTTAATTAATGATTGTGAATAAGAATGATGCTACTTGACCAATTTATCTTCAAAACTTAGAAATCCCCTTGCAAAAAATATTTATATTATTAAACACCATACAATTATTCCATTCAAAACATGAATTTCTTGTAAAGTACATCATCAAACCATCAATATCTTCATCTATGACTTCAAAATAGAATTCCTAATAATTCTCCTTACATCACTTTGAAAGCTTTTGAAATCTTTTCAACAAAATGTTATTATTTTAGCACGAGTAGCAAAGATTTCAAATAAGGTCTATGAAAAAAATTCTTCATACATGCCACTCACATCTTCTTAAATTTTTCTAAACCCTAAAACAAATTTATCATGTACAAAACTTGTAATTGTTGCATTCCAATAAATGACATCTCTTCTTGCATTCTATCAAGCAATTCAGTCATATCATCTCTATGTTTCATGTTTTGTATGTGCATATAACAGAGCATTTTCCACTATAACATATGACATAATTCTATAGAAATTATGGATGCACAATCATCCTATGAAGCTTCAGCCTTCGAAGGATCTTTTCCAAGAAGAAATTCACCCACACAAAAGTGTTGCAACTTAGGCATGCAAATTGATATTATCTGATTGATCTAGAATATGATTACAAATGTACAAATGCCCTGTATATATAGGCAAGAGTGAGATGTAGTATGAGATAGGATGCTGAAATGTGTCTTGATCTGAAAACATGTGAACCCTAACTAACAACCTAGGATGATGTGAAGATAGGATAAGGCTTCTAGAAAAGAAAACTCATCTTCTAGAAGGAATCTTTTATCCTAAATACATGTGAAGGGGTATGGCCCCATTATTAACTAATTTCCTAGTAAATGCAACCTATGAATTAATTAATTAAATATTATGCCTAAGTAAACTTATGCTAGTGTAATTAAATATTAATTACACCAACACCCCCACCCCCCATAAGTGAAACTTAGGGAGGAAATGATAATGCAATGATAGAATGATGGGTCCCAGCTACATGATGGCCATTTTAGGTACCCATTTACAAATTAAAATGAAATGCAACTAATCTCCCACAAATGGAGCAAAGGGGAAAACCCATTAGGAAGAAAACCCCTCTCCAAAAAGGAGACTGAAATGCAGATAAGTGAGGAAGGATGGAAGACTACATGACACCCCCAAGTACACCATCTGTCACATGGATACAATACAATCAATAGCCCCCCATAGGAGGGAAAGAGAGAGACTATGTAGCCCCCCCACAATGTGTGATCACCTACAAAAATGGTAAGTTCCTATAGACAAAACATAATCCAATCTCGACAAAAAACTTGTCTCCATTTAGGAAGAAACAAAACCAAATAGAAATGTAGGGATGCTTCCCACTCTGGATAGTAATTGAAGGAAGAAAGGATGAATGTGAATGATGAAGATGTCATTGAAAATTGTTCACGTGTCTCCTTGCCCAAGGAAGATGAAGATGCCACAATCAAACCAGGCACATGTCCAAAAGGTGACAAACCAGGATTATATGGAAACTGATGTTGAACAAGATCTAAAGACTACAATACAATGATCCTTCCATTGAAGGAATAGATGGAGACTAGATTTCCCTCCCAAAATGAAGTGTCCTAAAAACCACTGAGAGAAGTCTAGATCCAATCCAATGGTTGATGTTGAAGAAACTTTGATTCAATAATGAAATGAGAGGGAAGAAGTCTCATATATGAAATCTTTGAAGAGGAATGAAGTGCCTCCAAGATAGTCTCACCAAGATCAGGATCTCCAATCAAGGTCGAAACAAAGGAATGTGGAGACTCAAGAAAAATATCCAAAGTATAATTTGAATAGAGGAGAGATATCCCCTTAGGAATTTCTTCCAAACCTGTAGAAGTAGCCAAGTATGCAATACTTGAAACAAAGCCATCTTGTGATTCCAAGACTGGAAAAATGAATATGAATTGATGAATAGAAATGATGGAAGCTTCAATCAATGAATCTGGACAAGGAATAATTGAAGGTGAAGGGATATCAATAGTCTCTAATGGAGAAGAAGGAGCATCTGAAGCAACCTTGTCAACCTCTTTGAAAGATTCAAATTATTCCAAACAATCAACTTCCCACACAAAAATATCATCATGGGGTATCTGATCTGAAGAATCAAGAGGCACATGACATTTTGAATGATGATCATCGAGGAATGGTGGAGTATTAGGATCTCCATATAGCTCCCAAATATTAGTCCAAAGAGTATGAGTACAATCACAATGATCAATAGCTTTCAAAAAATCATCAGCAACATGGAATGCAATAACCCTTAGAACATCATACCTTCGACAATTAAAAGCAAATTTTTGGATACAATTATCAGTAGGGGGAACCAAACCATACAAATGTGGTAAAAATTAAAGTGATTGAAGATGATGGATGATGTAATCTCTCCATTTTCTATACTTTCCCTTTCCAAACATTATCAGTGAAGGATGACTTGAAAATCCCATATCAAATTATGACAAATCTCTAATATAACAAAGATATTGACCTTCAACAGCAAATAAAAAATTCCAAATATT
>VDFB02343661.1:0-46637 GCA_007258455.2 Sequoia sempervirens | reverse complement strand
GTTAAAGTTGGTAAGGTTGTATTGCAAACTCCCATCCATGTCATGCCCCATGATCTTTCATATAATCTTCTCTTGGGTAGACCATGGATTCATGAGATGAAAGGTATGCCTTCAACGCTTCATCATTTAATGAAACACACATACAACAATAAGGATTACATGATAAAAGTTGATCCTAAATTTGAGAATTGTTTGCAAATTGAAATGGGAATAGAAAGTCATTTTAGAACATTGATACCAACATCAAAAGTGGAACCCTTAAAAATTGAAGACAAAGATGAGTGTATTTCATCAATGACCAAGTTGTTGGATGATGATTGAGATTTCACACCTACATTCATGCGGGAATACAAGATTACACAATCAAAATCAGGAAAAGAGGAAGAAGCAACAATAATATCAACACAATCTATCACTGAATCATCAAAAGCATCCACAACTTCTAGTAAAGAGGAGAACACAAATTACACATCTACTTATGATGAAATCGATCATGAGAAACCACCTTCCTCGAAAGAAATGGAAGCCATTTATGGAAGAGGTTATAACTTTTGAAATAATTTGGCTATAATGGAAAAGGATGTGGTGTAAAAGAACAAGGTATCCATGTCCCCATAGAGCTCAACACACAAGAAATAACAGAAGATCTTGGTTGTTGTCCTTCAAAAATAAAGAAAACATCACAAAAACCTTCACTTAATTGTAAGATTTTCCAAAGACAAATAGCATCAGATGTTACTCCTTGCCATGTGGTAGTTGTAGTGTCACACAATACTCACTACCATCAATGGGGGTATAAAATAGGCTTTATGCAATCATATTTCATCTTGTGAGGAGTAGCATATCATCATCCATCTTGGCTCACCTTTTTCCCTACACTTGGGGGGCCAGGGGTTAGGTAGCCTTGTGTTAGCTACATTAATTCTTGCTAGGGATCTCTTTGTATCTCCATAAAATATTAGTGTAGCAAATACACCAACATTTTAAGGGGGGTCATTTAGTCCCTTGCTCATTGTTTGCATGGGAAATGGTCCCCTTTTAGTGATGATAGCATGCATCTCCTAGGAAGTGTGACCTCAACAATGAAAGTGTGGCCTTATCGATCTATGCTAGCATCTCCTTTGTGGTGATATTAGGCTTGATGTCCCATAAGAGTGTGACCCTTCTTGGCATATGATGTTCCCCTTGGTGGTAATGTTATGGTTAGTATTCCCTGAGGAGTGAGTCTTTTATTCCATGACTTGTCCTCTCTTAGTGGTGATGTCATGTGTGATGTTCCCTAAGGTGCGACCCTTCATGCATTGAGCAATGCCCCTTTGTTGTTGTTGTTTTTTGCACCTTTTGTGGTGGTGTTGTTTATAAAACCCCTTGAGATTTTGGCCTTGTTTGATTTCTTCTTAGACATTTATGCACCTTCTTAGGCGAGTCTTTTCACCTTCTTAGGTGAGTTTGGCATTTATGTGCCTTCTTAGGCAATTTTTTTCACCTTCTTAGGTGAGTTTGGCATTTATGCATCTTCTTAAGTGATCTTTGTGCCTCCTTAGGTGATTTTATGTGCCTTCTTAAGTAAATTTATCATTTTTTCACCTTCCTAGGCGACTTTATACACCTTCTTAGGTGAGACTTTGGAAAAATTATTTCATGGATTCATCATAACACAACTTGTTGATTCATGGAAACCTGTTTTAACATTGCCACCAAGCATAACATAACTTGTTTGAAAGTAGAGCTAAGTGTTTCATGAGTGTCTAGCATAATGCAACTTGCTAGCCTTGTGGGACCCATCATATTGCATGGACACCTAGCATAACACAACTTTCTAGCTAGTAGATCCACGTGGCTCATAAGTGATTTGGCATAACGTAGCTTGCTATTCCTCATGAGAGCATTCATTTGTCTAATATTTATTCGATGGATGACGTTTTTGAGATAATTTAAGACTGAGGTTTCTTTACCTTATTGACTTGAATCCTTTTAGTACTAATCTTGTGTTTTGTTGTGTCTTTTGTGTGTTTTGTTCATGTTTGCATAATTTTTGTGTTCATTTTGTTATCATTTATATGTTATGTTATGTCATGAGTTTTCATCGTGTATGCTTCATGTTTTCAACATGTATGTTTGTGTATGTTATCTTGATGCATTACATACATGTGTGTGTTCCTTTGTGCTTATGTTGATTTTTCATGGGATCTTGGATCTTGGGGGCTTGTGCACTCCCCCTAGATAATTAGTCATCCTATCTCTTTAATGTTTGGAAAATCAGACCCCTCTTGACATGTATTTTCTACTTTAGTATGTGTTTGAGTGTAAGTTCATACTCTCACTAAAGTGGGGGCTACATGTAGCATTGAAAATTATCACCCTTGAAAATTTCACACTATGTTTTTTCCCTCTTAATTTATTGGACTCAATTATACATCTAATTTCCTAAATGTGCATCCTATGGCCCATTTTTAACAATTACTGACAAATTGCAAGTGAAAAACAAATGTATTCATCTAATAATTTTCCTCTGACACCCTAATTTCTGAAAAATAGGGTTGGGACACAAACGCCCTATGACAAATGAGTCTCATTATAGCGAATGAGTCCTTTTTCAGTGTAAATGTCCCTCTATTTTGTTTGGCTCCAAATTCAAATATGTTGACAATGACACTTTATTATTTGCATTTCAAATGTCCAAAGTTAGCCATTAGGATTAAATTTGCGAGAAATTGAATAAATGCTAAATAAATACCCATTTCAAATCTAATAAGAAAGAGGTGAAATTATCAACATTAGAGGATTTATTGCAGCAATTCAAGATCCAAGCATCATGTCAAATCATATGTGAGTTTATGCATGTTTATGTTATCATTGTTTGTGAAGACTAACCCCGTTTTTAAGTCTCCAAGCAATTCAAGAAATTCAAGCAAGCAAGATCCAAACCTTGAGGAGACGTGCATGACTTCGGTCCTTCAAGGAAGCCATTCAAGGGTGGTGAGTTGCAGAACTTTTTGGATTCATCATTCCTTCCTATCATTTATTGTTTTATTATTGGCATTGTCATTGTGGAAGTGGAAACACTAACCCGAGGTTTGACTAAGGCAAGCCCCTAAATGGCACAACCCTTCCTCCCTCTTTGAATGTGTAGGTTTAAGGTTTGAAGGAGCTTGAAGGAAGTTTGAAGATCCATTTTCCATTGTTACAATTGAAACCCTACACCTTGACAAGCCACAACAACTCACCTACAAAAATATCTAACAATGGTCCAACAAATTTGTAGGTCGAATTAGGAAACTCTGATCTGACACCAAAGGACCACAAAAACATATTTGAAATATCTCTATAAGGAAACATACGCCATACGGGTGAATTAGTCCTCTTATTTTGGCTAACTCCAAATCTATAGGATAGGTACACAGAACTTTGCCTTTCTCAAATCTGTTGGTGAATTTTTGTTACAATTTCTCATTTGTCGAAATCTTGTATTTTCAAATTAGGGCACAGTTTAATTAGGTTAATCAAGGCAAATCAATTCCAATCAATTTGCAAGGCTCAAAAGGATCAATTCCAAGTCTGATTGGCTCACCTTCATGGTTGAAAGTCAATCTAATCACCTTGTTGATTTGCATCCTAATGTTCTCTTGAAAAAGACTTGATCCTAGTGTTCTATTACATTTAGACAGGATCCCTTTTTCATCAAAATAGTATCAATATCCTTAGATGTACCAAGTGAATATAAAATTATATCATAAAGCACGATGAGATAGAAAACATGTGGCAAGGAGGGTAGGAAATATATCTGCAATGATTGATAAAAGAATGAATCATGAGTGATGGCAAGCGGTTAAGAATTGTAGATGTGGCAAATATTGAAAGCCCAAACCTAATCAAAATAAATCAATGAAGCACAACCGAGGGTGGACCCAAACTTGAATTGAATATAAATAAATGTACAATAATACAAATATTAGATCTAAAAACTAGAGATATAAAGAAGGTCAAAACCATAAGGTAAAACCCTCAAAGGGTTTGAATATCAAGTTCACCAAAATGTAAAGAAATTACATAACTTTATTTACTATATTAGCTTCAAGGAGAATGAATATTAAATAATTCAAATAATATAATTTAGAGCTCTAATGAATCATATGAGAAAATAGAAAACTAGAAATTAAAGAAAATCAAAGCACTTTGCTGATTTTGGTGTTTGATAAATAGATGTCCATTATTTTGATCATAACTTTTGAGTCGTAACTTACAATCACCTATTATTGGATGTATTGGAAGAAAAATAAAACAATGAAATTTTAATTAAGACATTCTTAGAATTTGGCTAGGTTGGATATTGTGATCTTACTATCAGGATTCAATTGTGTAGTTTTATGAGTCAAAGTCATTGACCCATGTTTCATGAGTAGTGGTTCACAAGAACCCATCTCTCACATACCAATGGTCCACCTCCTATGAGCATCAATCACTCAGATTCAAATCCACACCCTTTGGATTGGATTCTAGTTTATTTCACATGCACATATCTAACCTATAGGAGGCATTTTCCACAGTGATATTGCTATCAAGATTCAACCATTTTCAACCATGTAGTTTTATGAGTCAAACTCATTGACCCCATGTTTCATGAGTAGTGGCTCACAAGAACCCAACTCTCATAATGAATGGTCCACCTCTATGAGATCACCTAGATTTGAACAATATCTCCTTGATGGTTTAGTTTATTTCTACATGCACATATCTAACCTAAGTAGAGGTATTTTCACTATAGCAAGTCAAATTGTGATATTATCAAGATTCAACTGTGTAGTTTTTGAGTCAAACTCATTGAACTATGAGTAGTGGTTCACAAGAACCCATCTCATGATAATGAATGGTTCACCTCTGTGAACATCACCTAGATGGAATGAGTGCTAAGTGGACCATTCATTATCACGAGAGATGGGTTCTTGTAAACCACTACTCATGAAACATGGGTCAATGAGTTTGACTCGTAAAACTACATGGTTGAATCTTGATAGTAATATCACAATTTGACACGTTGTGGAAAATACCTCCTACTTAAGTTAGATATGTGCATGTAGAAATAAACTAAATCCAATCAAGGAGTGTGGATTTGAATCTCATATGTGTAAGCGAACTTTGACCCATAGGTTTGAACTTGATGTTTGTGGCTCGTAATACCTACAACAATATTTTTGTTTAGATGTCTATATCTACAATAACGTGCAATTCATATTGTTTATTAAAAAGGGGAATTATCCCTTAGTCAAATCCTTGAACGAGATAATTTAATGACTATGAATAGAGATTGAAGACAACAAACAATTATGCAACATGCCCTAGATGTTGATGTAAATAGATTATGCAATGTTGATGCAAGTCATAGCGAAAGCTATAGAATGATTCTTCAATATCTCAAATGAATTAGGGTTTTCCCTTAAATACAACTACAAAGATGGCAAGTGAAAAGCTTCACACAATACAACTCCAAAGATGATAAGTGAAAAGTTTCACACTTCAAATCAACATAACATGACTAATGGGAAAGAGAGAACGTGCACGCAAATTTGAATTTGAATTATAATTTTTTTGAATTCATTTCCACAAAATATACCACTGACTTAGATCAATCTCACTAACTACAAATTTGAACTTAAAAATAATAATAATAATAATAAATAGTAATGAAATTGAAGAAAAACTAAACCATATATCAAATTTCAACACAAAGAGCACCACTTGTAGATTTGTCATTGTATAAAGCCCACCAAGGCCAAAAGGACCCCAAAACGTATGGGAAAAGTGGAAGGTATGCCTGATCTCCCCCATGTTTGCATTTTTTGCGAGTTATTTAAAATAAATAAATCGATGGCCATACGATTGAGACGGGTTGGGCATATCCACGGATACGGTTTCAAGTTTCTATCTAGGGTTAGGGTTATACTTCTTTGCTCTGTGGATTCACTATTTTTTTCTATTTAGTTGGAGTTTTTAAAGAATTCAACAAGCGGTCGGCCGAATGACAGAGCCTCAGTTTTTTCTGCTGTACTCGAAGGACATGCTTTGTTTGTGTTGAGTTTCTTTCGATTTGTTTGTTGTTGTTCTTCATTTTTGAATGTTTTGGCTCTGCTTCATTCATGTCGTGTGACAGCGTTTTAAGCGTAAACTGTGTTGTAAGTGAAATGAATGTCATCATTAAAGCGAGGTCGGATATTTGTGATGCCTATCTCGTGTCGGAAGTTGACTAAATCAAATTCGTCTTGCCGAGCAGCTGAGCAGTTGATTTTACCATCCTTCCTCTATGCTCTGCGAGACTAAATCCTATATAAGTCTCTATTTTAGCTTCATTTTTGTTTAGGTTTTTCTTTTTTTAATACACTTTTGTTTCTCCGTGCTTGTCGATTTATTCACATCTTGCCTTTGTATATGATATTGTCTTCAATATGTGCAGAATTACTGGTTTTTTGTTTGATCCGTTTGATTTGTTTTGATTTCCAGATTTGAGTACAACTTTTCGTTGCTTCGTCGGTCCTTTTCAACACGTTTTCTGGAAACAATAGGTTTGAGAATTTCTTCAATGTAACATTTGTAAGGTCAAGGAAAATTTGGGTAACTCTTAAAATTGGGTGTAGTATAAGGTTTTTGAATATTTTGGCGAATTTAAGATTTGACTTCTGATAAACCTTTGCCCTGTTCTTTGAAAGTACAAGAAATATGAAGGTCGTCAGAGAGTGGAAAAATAATATTTCAAAAGAGTTTTAAAAATAAATAAATAAAATTGTAGTAATTTTTATAAAATTACGGTAGTTTCTTTGAAGAAGTTCTGAAACGCATTCTGTGAAAAGATTTCCCTATTTAAAAAAAATAGATCTAAGAATGTGATTTAAAATACTAATGCAAAAATTACCCACAAACTTTCTCATCAGTTTCATGGACTGGAAAGATTATGCTTCTAAAAAAGAATTGTTTTCAATTGTTTCTTACATAATGTGAATTCAAAACAATAATCGTTACAATCTCAGAGTCGCAGCATAAATATTCTGCTTTTGACTTTCAAATTTAAATAACTTTCAATACCAGGAACTGATTAAAACGCAGAGAGAGCTGATAAATCTGGATAACTTTCATTCCTTTACACAAAAATGTTTCACATCTCTTAGTTTCACGCAAGCTGGAAGAATTCAGATTAGGAATGAAAAGTATGCTGTTCACACCTTATACCTGTTACTTGTGATTCTTAAGAACAAATCTATACTTACAGCTTCAACAAAAACTTATGCACCAGTCTAAATTGGTGGAGGAATTTGTTATAAACACCTACCCAATCCAGAAATTACCGACATTGTACTCCATCTGCCAGTTGTGTATGCTTAAAGGCTTGTGACGCTTTATCGGCAATTAAATGATTCAATATCTTAATTGTATGTTAACTGGAATGGATGACTGAGCTGTTTTAAAGTAAATTGATGATTAGAAAATCTCACCGACTACTGTTCACATGGTAAATATATTGAACAAAACCTTCCTCCGAAGCTGTGTTTGGCATTAGCTGTTATCCCTGAACGTTGTAAACTGTAGTTCAAAAATCTACAAACTTTATTCAGAAACCAAAAATCTATATCATTTCTTTCTCTTGCTTTCTGGTTCTCGATCATGGATCATAAAGTTTTGATCCAAAATGTTAGAAAAAAAAAAAGTTAACAGGAATCAAATCCAGAACCAATATCAGATTGGGGAAATTATATATCTATGAAAATTAATGGTGTCCGATTCTGCGTGACTTATTTTGGATGTGGTTTTGTTAGACAATTAGTGTGACTATTTAGTTCTGCCACATTTTGCAGAAAGTATATCTTTGAAATCCAGCGTACGTCAGATTAAGATTTGTTTTCAATTAAATATCAAAAGAGGTTGCTGCTATATGATTCAACTTGATTTAATTAACAGAGTTGCAAGTACTTTTGGACAATTAAGTCATTAACCATGGTCTCATCTGAATCTTCACAAACTCCTCCTAGGAGCCTGAAACTTCCGTATGCAATTTCAATTTTTAGTAGGAAGGAGTCCCATCCAACAAGTAGTTTCAATTTTTAATAGGAAGGAGTCCCATCCAACATGTAGATCAGAACCATTTAAAAACGAAATCAATCTGGTATTGAGTACCTCTGCCTGAATCAAGCCGCTTTGGTCAACTATATTTTTTTGAAACTCCCTAGACAGGATCAAATCACTGCTGCATGGGAAGGTATTCATGCACTCCAAGTTCTCTGGAATAAATCTAAGCTTTTTTTTAAAAAAATCAGGTTTACTAATTTGTGGTTGTACATAGCAATCTTTTTTTTTGTCTTAAATGTCCTAAAATATAAATGTCTGATTTAAAAAGTTGTCTAGTTTTGTCGTTATCGCATTTGGATCAATCTTTCTGATCTTGAAAGGTTTCTAAACACATTTAGATATCAAGACAACTCATTCTGATATCATTAAACCCTTATTTTTCCTGTTGCAGCAACATTTTGCAAGAATAACTTACATGCCATCCACACTTTCGTTAACTTTCAATTAGCTTTAGTTTTTGTCCTGTTTCAAAGCTTGACTTTGGCACAAACCAAGGTTGTTAAGCTTGGTCTTACACCAGGGAGTTGCATTTGCTTAGAAATCTCTAATGCCAATACAACCAACAATCAGTTACTTTCTAGAAGACATATTTTTGTCACAATCAAGAAGTTGATCAATGGATGCTCAACGGATGACTATGGCCTAGAAATTCATGCCAAAGGACTAAAGCTAAACATTATAATGCCATCCATGGGATTAGCTACAAGTCCAAGTTTTATAACCCTAATAATCATCATAATTTGACACGCCAGTGAATTTTATCCATAACCAACTGTAGGAAGGAAGGATGAAATCATTATAGTAATGTTGATTCCATGTGATGGTTCTCACGTCCCAATGATGAGAATTGAATGCCTTCATTGTTACACTCTTAACTCCTTGGATTTATTGGGATATGTGATAGAGAATTAGGGCACACATTATCCCTATCTTAATAATTTGGTAGTTCTTATAATATGAATTATAGTGTTGGTTTCACTCAATGGGATTGGGAGATAGATATTGTCCAATAATATCCTATGAATACGAGGTAGTGAGTAGTTGTTGAGTGCAGCGGTTATGCTTAATAATCATTTTGTTATATTTGTGTGGATTTGATGAACTATGTTAGGTTCATTACAAGTTACAAGTGGTATTAGTTAAAGTAGTGGGTCAGTTCAAGTTTTTATGGTATCTTGCATAATATATTGGTCATTGGATTTGTTTCTACACAATGGTGGATCCTACAATTTGATGAAAGTCCAGATTGATTGCAACATTAAGTAAGACTCCATTCAAGGAAGCATGAAATTGTAATGTAGAAAATTGTCACCTTTAACAATTTCACATTATGTTTTGTCCCCCTAATTTATTGGACTTAATTAAGCTCCTAATTTTCCAATTCCAAGGCCTAATTTCTACCATTTTTTGAAGGATTGCAAGTATTGAATAAATGCATCCAATTGTTATTTTACTCGCAATTATATGTTCTAAAAATTTGTGCCAAGAATGGGTCTCCCTTTTTAGCCAAGACCCAAAATTTAATATGTTGTTGGCAACATTTTAACATCCAAAATTCAAATTTCAAGTGTCGGCTTTTGGAATCTAACTTTTGGGAAATTAGCATAATTACATATAAATACCTAGTCATTTCATCATTTGACATGTAAGTGAAATTAAGGAGCAAATATTACTGTCAAGAGCAAATTTTCAGAGTTTGTTGCAACAATTCAAGATCCAAGCATCATGTCAAAGTGTTTGTGAATTTATGTTATTATGTTATCATGGTTTTGTGAAGGCTAACCCTTTTTGTAGATCTCCAAAGCACTCAAGCATTCAAGCAAGCAAGATCCAAGTCCTTGAGGAGATGTGTATGACTTCAATCCTTCAAGGTAGCCATTGAAGGGTGGTGAGTTGCAGCACATTGTGATTTCATCATTCCTTCATTTCAATTATCCATTTATCATTGACATTTTTCCATTGTGGAAGTGGAAACACTTACACAGGGTTTGACTGAGGCAAACCCCTAAATGACCGAACATCTCTTCTCTTTGTGAATGTGCGGATTATAGGTTTGAGGAGAATCAAAGAAAGTTTGAAGGAAATTCATTCATTATTGCATTTGTTGTCATCAAAGTTGTCAAGTCACAAAAACTCACCTACATAATTTACTAACGACATTCTGACAACTCTATAAGTGGAAACATGGATCTCAAATCTGCCATCAGAGGAGCCCAAAAGTTGAGCAGAACACCCCATCAAACATTCATTCACCATTGGGCGAATAAGTCCTTGTAGGCATAGTCAGACCAATTTTTCTGGGCAGGTACACAATCATCTACACCTTCCAGATCTGTCGGAACTTGATTATTTTAGTTTATTAGTTGTCAGGATCTTGCATTTTTCACATTAGGACATATAGTCTGATTAGGCTAATAATTCCAAATCATTTCCAATCCATTCCAACCCTCAACCAGATGTAGATCCAAGTCTAATTGGTTCACCTTCATAGTTGATAGTCAATCTATTCACCTTATTGATCTACATCTTAATGAAACCCTAGAGAAAGGCCATTGAATCCTAGGTTTTTTTGCATTTAGGACCTAGGATCACTTTTTCTATGTTTTATTTTGGTGAACCTAACATTTGACATCATAAACTTTCTGAAAGTGGAAGTCTTTCAAACCCTAGATCTAGGTTTTGCATTGTATTGTTTGCATTTCTCATTTAGGGTTTCATTTTTGCACCACATAAGCATAAAAATTCATTTTTTTTGTATCACATATTGCATCATAGGTTGCATTAAGGTTGTATTTCAGTCATTTAGATTAGATTTACATTTAATTTTCCTTCACTAAGTGATCAAAATTTGAAATTGTTCATTGCATGTAAATTGCGTCTTTCATTTTAGAACAAAAACAAGTAAAAAAATTGCATAGTTTTGTTTCAAATTTGCATCAAATCATCATTTTCAAAATGTTGCATCTTCAAATTAGTTAATTATTGCATATTTAATCTAAAAATTGCATTCAAAATTATCCTTTATTGTTGCATATTTACGTTGGAATCACATTGTCTTAAATTGAAAAACATTGCATTTTTTTATTTCAAAATTATCATATTCAGATTGTGGCATCTTAGAATCAGTTAATTATTGCATTTTAGATCTAAAACTTGCATTCAAAACTTGTAAAAACATTTTCAAAATTTTTGCACACTTGCACTTTGCATCACCTTGTCCCAAATCAAGCAAAATCTGGAAAAATATCAACTGTTCAACCTATTTGCAAACATAGATAGCAACATTAAACAACATAGAAATTCAATTTTTCACTTTTTTTGAACCCCTATCAAGGACCCATATGCCCCTAGGCATCTGAATCCTATTACAGGTGTCTCAAGGAAACTTTGCATGTTGTTTTGTCTCTGTACTTTCTTTTTGTTTCTGCTTGCAAGTGTCTGATTTGAAAATCTGAAATGTTGTTATGGCATGTGCAAGAAAGGTGTCATTTTGCTTGATTTTTTGCCAATTTGAAAAAATTGTTGCATTTCAGTGTTGATAATCATCAAATATGTAGGACATTTGTTTACATTTTTTGAAGCATTGCATAATTTGGGTAGATTAGTTATCATTTTTGCACAAATTCAAAACCCTAAGTTGTTACAACACATTGCGAATCCATAAGACAAGTAGAGGCATGTTTCCTTTTCAAACATATGGTTTGCATAGGGTATCACATGGATTGTATGATTGTAATCTCCCTACTTATGAGCTAATCTAAGGAAATGAAATGAAACCTTTGACAAGCATGTTAGTCACTCCCAATATCTCTCCCATTTGTGAGAATGTCTTGGTGCAAGAGGATGCAATTATGGACAATCATGACAATCGTAGTTGTTTTTCTCCCAATACCTCTCCTACTTGTGAAGAAGGCACCTTGGTGTTAGAAGACCCAATCATTAAGTATCAAGAGAATCTTGTTTGTACCTCTCCCAATGCTTCTACTACTTGGGAAGATATTATGGCACAAGAGAATGAAATCATTGACACATTTTTTAATACCACTTTTCCTAGTCTTCATTCATCTCCCAACATCTCCCCCACTTGTGAGAATGCTTTGTTGCAAGAGGATACAATCATTGACAATCATGACACATAATTGTTCTTATCTCGATACCTATCCTACTTGTCGCGAAGGTACTTTGGTGTTAGAAGATCCAATCATGAGTGTCATGAGAATATTGTTTGTCACTCTCCCCCTACCCCTCCTACTTGGGAAGATATCATGGCACAAGATGATGAAACCATTGATACATTTCTTTCAAAAGATTGTAAGATGACTTGCTTAGATGAAGATGCTAAGGTCAACTTAGACCCCCCTCAATAGAAGATCATCAAGAAGAAGTCAAATTCATTAAGGTTATGAACGCACAATTGGCCATTAAATCTCCCTTGATTATTGGACCTCCTAAAACTCTTTTTGGACCTCCTAACAGTTCTCTAATTATTGGACCCTCCTAACACTCCTTTTGGACCTTCTAAGAGTCCTCTAATTATTGGACCTCCTAAGTCACCTCTCATTATAGGCCCCCCTAAACCTCATGGCCATATCCTAAGCTTTGCAAAACAACTTACTAGTAATCATGTGTCGTAGCAACCAAGTTATCATATTGTAGCTCACACATATAACACTAGAAATAATAAGCAACCTAGACAAATGCAAGCCACTTCACCATCGATACCATTTTTGTGACCTATTTTACCTAGCGCCCCTCATTTACCTCAACATATTGGAAAGGAGTATGATCTTGTAGAACATCTTTGCAACACTCTTGCTAAGATATTTCTTTGGGATTTGATTCAAACATCACTTGTTTACCATAACATGCTTCAAAATGCTTTGTAGAAAGTTGCTATCCCCCCTCGTGTGCAACCACATCATGTGACAACTTTGATTGAGAATATGAATTCACCTAGTATGGACATTGACTTTCATCAAAATGAGTTACACCCTTTGGAAACACAAAAAAAAAATGATGCTTTGATGATATTGGCCATTATTAACAAGGTTGGGATTAGGCATACCTTTGTTGATAGTGGTTCGGGGCTTAATATTTGTAGTGCAAAACTTTTGGATAGAATTGGGGCGGATAAGACTAAAATTCAACTGACTGATTTGTCTATTCGTGGTTTTGACAATGTGGGAAAACAACTGCTTGGTGTGATAACATTACCTGTCAAGGTTGGTAAGGTGATGTTACAAACCCCTATCCACATCATGCCTCAGGATCTTTCATATAATCTTCTCTTAGGGAGACCCTAGATTCATGAGATGAATGGAGTGCCTTCAACACTTCATCGTTTAATGAAATACATTTACAAAAACAAGGTTTACACGATAAAAGTTGATCCTAAGCCTGGAAATTGTTTACAAACTGAAACAAGAATGAAGAATCCTCTTAGAACATTGACACCAACTACAAAAGTGGAACCTTTAAACAAAAATGAGTGTCTTTCATCGGTGACAAAGTTGTTAGATGATGATTGGGGATCATTAGATTTCACACCTACATTCAATGGGGAATACAAGCTTATACAACCAAAATTAGGAAAAGAGAAAGAAGTTGCCATGATATCAACACAATTTGAGTCATCAAAAGCATTTAAGTCTACAACTTTTAGCCAAGAAGAGGAAAACACAGATTATACATCCACATACGATGATAATGATCATGAAAAACCACCATCCTTGAAGTAAATGGAAGCTATTTATGGAAGAGGATATCAACTTTTGAAACCATGTGGCTATAATGGAAAAGGATATGGTGTAAAAGAACAAGGTATCCATGTCCTTATAGAACCTAACATGCAAGAAACAACAAGAGGTTTTGGCTATTGTCCTTCAAAAACATCAAAAAGACCTTCACTTAATCATGAGAAATAACATTAGTTGTTGCTCCTTGCCATGTGGTAGTTGTAGTATCATAACATATTCACTACTATGCATGGGGGTATAAACTTGGCTTTATGCAATCATATTCTATTTTACAAGGAGCAAATATCATCATCCATTTTGGCTCATCTTTGTCCCTACACTTGGGGGGGCAAGGGTAGGTAGCCTTTTATAAGGTGCATTTCTTACGACAAGGGATCCCTTTCTATCTCCTTAAAATATTAGTATAGCAAGTGTACACTAACATTTTAAGGGGGGGGGAGGAAGAGGGCATATAGTCCCCAACTCATTGTTTGCATAGAAAATGGTTCCTTCTTAGTGATGATAACATACATCTCCTAGGTTGCCGGTATTGGCATGGTGTGATGGTTTATAGGTGGCATTGTTGTTCTTGCCACCAAGGTTCAAAGCCCGTTGGGGTGGTATTGTTGAATGGTTGTATCGGGTTCATAGCTCCCATCAAAAAGCGTTTACCCCTTGAATAAAAAAACATACATCTCCTAGGAAGTGTGACCTTGTCAAACAAAGTGTGGCCTTCTTAATCCATGCGACATGTCTCTTTTGTGGTAATATTAGGCTCGATGTCCCATAAGAGTGTGACCTTTCTTGGCATATGACTTTATCCTTAAGTGGTAATACTATGACTAGTGTTCCCTAAGGTGTGATTTTCTATCCCTCAATTAGTCCTCTCTTGGTGGTGATGTCATGTGTGATGTTCCCTAAGATGTGACCTTTCATGAATTAGGAAAAGCCCCTTTGATTGTTGGTAAAATTCTTTTTGTTTTTAACCTTATCTTGATGTCGTTAATGCACCCCCTAAGGTGATTTTTGTTTACACCCCCTGAGGTGAGTTTTTCTGCATCCTTTGAGGCGAGTTTGGAATTTTTGCTTCACTTTGTTCACAAGTGTTGAAGCTAGTGTGGCATTGACATAGCATGGCACCTATTCAAGGTTATCAGGGAGTATAACTCTTGGTATGGTTGTTTTGGGTACACACCTAGTAGACCTAGTGTGTTATCTTGTCTTGGAGGCTCACCTAGTGATCAAAAAGGCCCTCACTAGCCCGTGTGCCTTCTAGTTTGTGATCCACCTAGCGTAACACAACTTGCTTGCTAGTGGACCCATGTGTTTCATGAGTGTTTAGCATAATACAACTTGCTAGCCATGTGGAACCTATTATATTGTATGGATCCTAGCATAATACAACTTGCTAGTCCATACCCCTTTTTTCTTTGCATTCATTTTGACATTGTATGTTTGTGTATCTTTCCTTGTTGCATATCATACATCAATATGTGTTCCTTTGTCCTTGTGTTGGTTTTCCATGGGATCTTGGATCCTGGGGGCTTATGCATTCCCCCTAGATCCTTTGTCATCCTATCTTCTCAACATTTGGGCAATCAAACCCTCTTGACATATTTTTCTACTTTAGTGTGAGTCTGAGCGTAAGTTCACACTCTCACTAAAGTGGGGGCTAAATATAGTGTAGAAAACTGTCGCCCTTAACAATTTTACATTATGTTTTGTCCCCCTAATTTATTGGACTCAATTAAGCTCCTAATTTTACAAATTATGCATTCCAAGGCCTAATTTTTACCATTTTTTGAAGGATTGCAAACATTGAATAAATGCATCCAATTGCTATTTTTCTCCTGACTAAGTGTGTCCTAGAAATTTAGGCCAGGACCCATTCACCGATGGATGAATGGGTCCCCCTTTTTAGCCAGGACCCAAATTTTAATATGTTGTTTGTATCATTTTAACATCCAAAATTCAAATTTCAAGTGTCAGCTTTCGAAATTTAATTTTCAAGAAATTAGCATAATTGCATATAAATACCTAGTCATTTCATCATTTCCCATCTAAGTGAAATTAAGGAGAAAATATTATTCAAGAGCAAGTCAAGAGAAACATTTTCAAAGTTTATTGCAATAATTCAAGATCCAAACATCTTGTCAAAGTGTTTGTGAGTTTATGTTATCATGGTTTTGTGAAGGCTAACCCTTTCTGTAGGTCTCCAAAGCACTCAAGCATTCAAGCAAGCAAGATCCAAGTCCTTGAGGAGATGTGTATAACTTCAATCCTTCAAGGCAACCATTGAAGGGTGGTGAGTTGTAGCACATTTTGATTTCATCATTCCTTCCTTTCATTTATCATTGACATTTTTCCATTGTGGAAGTGGAAACATTTGCACGGGGTTTGACTGAGGCAAGCCCCTAAATGGTCCAACATCTCTTCTCTTTGTGAATGTGCAGGTTATAGGTTTGAGGAGGATTAGAGAAAGTTTGTAGGCAATTCATTCATTGTTGCATTTGTTGTCATCAAATTTGTCAAGCCACAAAATATCACCTACATAATTTACTAACAACATTCCAACAACTCTGCAAGTGGAAACATGGATCTCAAATCTGCCATCATAGGACCCCAAAAGTTGAGCGGGACACCCTATCAAAGACTCATTCACCATTGGGTGAATAAGTCCTTGTAGGCACAATCAAACCAATTTTTTTGGGTAGGTACACAGTCATCTACACCTTCTAGATCTGTTGGAACTTGACTATTCAAGTTTATTAGTTGTCGGGATCTTGTATTTTTCACATGAGGCCATATAGTCTAATTATGCTAAACATTCCAAATCATTTCCAATCCATTCCAACCCTCAATCAGATGTAGATCCAGGTTTGATTGGCTCACCTTCATGGTTGATAGTCAATGTATTCACCTTGTTGATCTACATCTTAATGAAACCCTAGAGAAAGGCCATTGAATCCTAGGTTCTTTACATTTATAGGACCTAGGATCACTTTTTCTATGTTTCAGAAATATAAGGCCATTACAATTGAAGAGTATGAAGTACTAGAGTGAAGTACTTGTTGATGAGAAATTCTTGGATGATTCCCTAAGGTCCTATAATGCAAATCCATAAACCCTAATATTGTTGTGAGGTTAGCATGTTTAGAAGAGATGAAGAAAGGAATGTAAAGAAGAGGGATAAAATTGAAACAAGTTTGCCATCAAAAGGAAATAGTGGAGGAAGAAGAGGGCACCACCAAGGTGAAGGTATGCTATTTACTAGAATCAGGACATTTTGATCAATTCCTAAGGGATAAACTTGGAATCAAAGTTGTTCATTAAGAGGGAATAGTGCAAGGAGAAGAGGGCAACACCAAGGCAAAGTTATGTTCTTTACTAGAAGCAAAACATTGTAATCAACTCCTCGAGACTACATTTTTTGACATTGTGTTTTTAGGAACCTTAAATGACAAGCCAATGTATTTGCTAAATAGGGAAGTAGTAGTTATATGCCACAAAGGTTACGTAAGTAAACATATGTACCTTTCCAAGACATGTTCCTTGTTCCTCAAGATCCCACTAAGCCATCAACCAAATGTGAGGATTGGGTATTGGTGTGACAAAGTAGGTGGCATGAATGATGTATATAAGGGACCTTCTCTTTTGCACTCCAAAGGAATTGTAACATATATGAGGTTGATTGTGTAGCTTGAGCTTCAACTTATGTAAGGGGGTGTGCTAATGATTTTGATAATCTATTTATCCCTTGGATATTTCTTTTGAGATACATAGCTTTTTGAATTTTAAATTTTTTAAATGTCATCCATGTGGATTTAGAAGTCCAACAATAGGTTTGTAAAATGACATCATCGTTGAGAGAGCTTAAACCTAGCTACTATAGAGTAGAACCTAAAAACTAAGAAAATTTAATAATCATGGACTTGTATCTCTTATCAAAGAGTGTGATTTTATTTCTAACCTAGGTGTTCCCAATAAGAAATTGGTAGAAATGAAAAGATATGATAAGTGGGTTGCCTCAAGGAAGATAATGACTTTGTTGCAAGAGAGAGGATATAAGTGATGTGTTGGTGCTTCAAACCACACACTACAATTATAAAAGGCACACATTAGGGATGTAACATCATAAGGAAATAGAATTGGGCTAGGAAGTCAAGTGGGATTAATGAACAAATAGTAGTTGGTTAGGGCCAACTGACAAGAACGAGCAACTCATCTACACTTTTGGCTCAAGTAGGTCAAGGAAGGTGTTCCTAGAGTCTTACAAGATAATGACATACTCTACATAAGGATAATTCAAAAATATTGTTATAAAATACCCCTTATACTAGCTTAGTAGTCTCTTAGGCCATAGATTTCATAATAGCAAATTAATATCAAGTCACAATGCAACTAAAGATTTAAAACCAAATTAATATTTCCAAATTGTAACTTCATTTATAGTATAATACTTCACATTGTGTGGCAAATGTAATTATTAATGAGCTTATGCAAACCAATACCTAACATAACACTATAATTTACAAACAAGAAATGATGCATTTATTATAAAGAATGATCATTAAAAATGGGATCGGTGTCTTAATCTATTAGTGAGAGAGTCAAGACCTAAATAAATGAGCAAACATATTCGTAAATTGAAACTTGAGCTAAATATAAATCAACCTAAAATAGAGAACCAAATCTACATTTAAGATCTTACAAGCCTAGATGTAATTTCACTTAAATGAATAAATGCAAGTCCCATAATTGAGAAAATTTACATGGTAGAACATAGAAAAGACCTATAACTGATCAAACAATTCTATATGTTATTAATGAAAAGATCATAGATTCATCGTTATAGAGAGTAATAACAAATAGTAACAAACCAACAAACAACTTGTCACCATTATGTGCAAGTCATCAACAACATGCATACTTGTGGTTCATGTTGATCAAATGAAACAAACTATTGTTGTTTGCAAGGAAACAAAGGTGTAATGACGAAGGATTAGGTGAACTATCCTCTTCACAAGGGAGAAATGTTCTATGAGGGACCAAGATATTGTGTGGTGGAGTTGCGATGGTAGTGCATATTGTTGGGGATGTTTGTGGGATGGTGATCTTGTTTGGAGGACTACCTTCTTAACAAGGGAGAAGTTCCCTTTGGGTGGATATGATTCTTGGTAAAAGTGTGGTAGTGATGATTGCAATATGCATGTTTGTGAGGGTACATATGGTGTCGAGTTCTTGATGAGCATTCACTACAAAAATATTTAGACAGTGAATCCCTACTTAAAATAATACCTCAAGATGTGCTTCTTTGACAACCAATTATCAGTCATTTTCTTATTGAGCTTGTTGTATGGCTTGGGCTTGTCATTCTTCAATAAATTTAGGAGGTGAGTTTTCCCTTCATTCCCTCAAGGTAACCTATATCCAATCCCCTCTAATCCCAAGACACATGAGTGTGATATGCTAAATGTGATTGAGCAAAGAGAATGTGAGTGAAGATGTTCTTGGAGTGTTGTGTTGATTACTCTCGATTGATTGTAATTCATTGAAAGGTTGTGTTTGTTTTTGTTTTGTTGGATGTTTTTTTGTTTGTTAAACATGTAGTTGTTTAAACTAAGTTTTAGAGCACACATGGCTCAAACCCACTTAAAATAGATAATAAATTAATACAAACAATTCTACCCAAATGCATTATTGACCCCTATGTCTATTGTAGGTCAAGCTCAACTAGTTGCAACAAGATTCTTTATAACTGATTTAATACTCTGCACATGCATCTATAGATAACAACAATTACATAATCACTTTAAATGGTTTCTTTGAACACTTCATAGACATAGGTAGAGTATAAACATGTGTTGGAAATGCTTCACAAAAAATGTAATAGTTTAGTTCACTTAAAAAATTATCCCTAGTTTGTACTATTAAATCATAAACAACAATGTATTAACCTATTCATGATCTTGTAACTAATGGTAACTAATTTTGATGATTTTAATATGTGTGGAAGGTTTAAGTCTTCAAGAATGGCACCTTATTGGTTTACATAGTCACATCCAACCATTAAAAAATAAAAAGGAAATTATAATAAAGGTATGATAGGTTACGATCACATCTACTTAATAATCCTTTTCCAAACATATCAACATTCATGTGCAACAAAAAAGGGACCAATACAAATTAACATTTGTCATTAATTTAAAGTATTGCAACACTTATCTAATCTATGTTACAATCACACCAATAAATGTGGTGAAGAAAAAATTCAAATAGCAAGAGACCTACCATACTCTATTGCACAAAACCTTCTAAAATTGTGACAACTGAACAAGGATACATATGTTCACAACTATTGGTTTTTGTAGCTACCTCTTTACAAGTTTCAAGTGAAAAGCTCTAATGAAAGACTAAAAAATAGATTTTGAAACCCTAGAAATCTTTGCACATTAGGTTTGTCAAAACTCAAAATGACCAACCCTTACAAATGAGAAAATTTACAAATAAATAGATTTTTAGCCTTGGAAACTAGGATGAACTAAGGAAACATGTTGGAAGAGTGTTGCAGGGCTCGCTCAAACCATTTTCACTACAATCATTAATGCCTACTATTACAAATTAGGATCTTAGGATACTAATCATTATAAACAAGATATACAATAAATAAAATGAGAATCATAAAGCATAGATTTTACGCATTAAACAAAATATACATGGGAAAAACCTTTAAGGTAAAAAAACCCCATAAAGCATCATTTTATTAAAACACTTATAATAATGGTTCATTATAACGTAGACCAAACCTAGGGAACACTTCTCCATACTTCCACATGGCCAATAATACCTCATGTGCATAATGATAGAATTCACTATCAATCTCCAAATTCCATGCCTCTTGAAAATGAGAAGGAACCTCCTTAAATATAGGAGAAAGGGTGGCATAATATCTTAAGGGGTATTAGTCACACGTATTCACAAATAACCATTCATAAATAATTAATAATCTAATCATTATTAAACTATAATCATTTCAAATGGAATATACTTAATAAAGCATATAATATATAATATTTAATAACCTTATATTAGAACACTATATAAATGTTATAAGGGTATGACCCCTAATGACATTATGTTCCAACACCTACACTAAAATTTCCCCTTTGGGATCTACAAATATGCTTGGAAGCATGAAAAAATAGGCTTCTTCCCATTCACTATCGTACTACGCATTAATGATTTCTAAACTTGTGTACAAAGAGCCCAAAAGATTCCATGAAATTCGTTGAACATGCAACCTAGAGATGGCATAAAGTATAAGTTTTTGCACTTTCAATTGCTTCAATAAATCAAAGCATGACATTAAAAATTCCTTTCCCATTAAATCCATTCCCCTTTCATTAAAAAATGTTATCTCGACATCTGCAAATCAAATTTGTTAGTTTTTATGGCTCATCGAATCATTAATGGAATTCCTTTCTATTGAATTCATGAGATTTGGGTGAAAACAAGTAGTTATAGGAATCCTTGAGTAGGTGTAGGGACAAATTGAGCCATAAATGAAACCTTGACTACCACCTGGTTTTCATTATCGAAAACTGCTTTCAATTGGGCACCAAAACCACATAGAAAAGTGGTTGGGCAATAAAATGTAGGTCTAATGGTTGTCAATACGTCAAAACATGTCAATGACATTTTCTAGCAAAATATGACCTTTTTTGATGTCCACATGACCTTCCAAGTTGTTTTGGTAGGATGGTAGGAAGCCTACAAAAAATAGGTGGGAGTTTTGAATTATTAGGAGTCAAGGAAAAGTTATACCTTATGCCTTAGTTAGGCTATTTGAAGTTGGAGGTGCTAGGAAATTCATGACATGGTGGTGGGGGAAATGGAGGAAGTTTGATGGTTTGAATTTGATAAGAAGATATAGTGGAAGTTGTCACATATCAAATTTTGAGGATGTCTTGCAATAGGTACTAGAAAGAAGGGAAGAGTACTTAGGGAGGAAAAATTATGATAATCTGACAAGAGTAAATGGAATCAAACTTAGGCAAGGTGACATGACAAGATAGGAAAGTCTAACATCCCGATGAGGAACAAAGGGAGGAGAGGGTGGGAAAAAAGATATGCCTAGCAAGGAAACTCTAATAAGGCCACAGGTCCAACAACCCACCAAACCTAAGGAAAATGATCAAACAAGGTCAAACACTTAGGATTTCTTAGATTTTTTCAACTTTTAACACTTATTAGGTACACAAGGACCCACTTAAGATGTCTTCGATCAGTTACTAATAATGGGTCAAAATAGGGATAGACACACAAAAGAGAAGGGATACAAGAAAAAAATGACATGGTAGGATTAAGTCCCAACATGATCTATCTAGGCATATGTATCGCTTGGATAGTGAGAATCTAGCTATCTATGAGTTGTAGATAAAAAATGACAATAAAATATGGAATTAACTTCACACTTCATCATGACAAACAAGTGTCAATGAATGCATAAGGACACTAAGGTATCTACATGACAACACAACACACACAAAATACTTATGTTCAAGGCAACCACTTACAACCAATGATATGGGGGATCAAAGGATTGAAGCATGACTACAAGAAAAAATAAGAAACATAACTATAGTTTAGACCTATAGGAAATCTCATGGAACAAGGGCAATGATAAATTTCTACACTTGCTTGACTCTATCATAGGTAATCCTACTAAAGAAGCTAATCTCCCTTAAACTAATTTTTTTCCATCCCCTAACTACAACAAATTGAGTCTTCTATATGTATGCATCAACCTATGAACATTTCCCAAAAGGTGAAGGCCAACTCCACTATCAACACTGCCATTTTATGGCAACCATTATGGATGACAAAAACATCCACAATCCAAATTTTCATCCTTCTTGACCTCTTCATACGAATCAATTCCAAATGAAAATACCTCCAACTCACATGGCAAAGAAAAATGTGTCTCATTACCTTACTGATTTGCACAAAGAATATATCTATCTTGTAACTTAATTTGAGACATTTGAAGTTCTAGCATATTATCAAGCTAAGAAACAAACTAATATTCCTTTTGGATTGTGTGTTGCTGCTCAACATCATCTTCCTATGCATGTAGGACCAATAAAAATGATTCAAACTCAAGTATATCACTATTATCTACAATATTAAGAACTAGGCCTTGAAAATGAAAATCCTCATAATTATCCTTAGCTTCATCAAAATTTGGGATACTATGAGTCCAACACACACCATTATCACACATGATACATTACATATTTGAATCATGAATACTTGCTCTATATCTTCATTATCTTCATCAACATAAAAATAATAACTATAAGGAACCTTATGGGAGGAACCTAGTTCCTCAAATTGTTCCTCTTCCTCAAATTTTTCCTCTATTTCAAACTCATCTTGGCAATATGTTGTGTCATATGCATTTCTAGAATCAAACTTGTGACATATTTCCTCTTTCGCACTCACTTTTGTGATAACACCTTATTGTGATCTCTTTGAAGCACACTCTACATGAGGAAGACTGCATGTCTTGCACAAAAGAAAAAGGTTCTCATAAGCATTCATGTCATCACCATCTTCACATTCTTCAAGTGCAAAAACTTCACATTGAAAATCATTAGCTACACCAACATCCATTTTTACAATTTTATCTTCCAATTGTAGGCACTAAAATAATGTCACCTTCACCATTATCATTCCATCATAGTCCATCAACACACACTATCACTTCATTACCCCTTTATCACCTAGTAACTCTAACACCTAATCATTTAATTAAATGTCTTAATTATTTAATTAAATTGAGTTAACATTATTCATTAATTTAATTATTATTATCCATTATAAACACATAGTATCCATTAATTAATTAATTATTAATTTCCACCGAATATGTACCTATAATTCATTTAATTAATTATTAAATCAACAAAATTCACTTCACCTAGCTAACTATCTAGTCTATCAAATTCACTCCTACATGCCCCTAGTCTCACCCACCCATGTACTCGATTATTTATTTCATGCAAATAGTCAACTCCCCCTAACTCCCTCATACACTCACCTAACTACTTCATGCAAGCATTAACTCATCAATCAATTTTGTTATATTCCCAGTCAATTTAAGTTGAGAAATAATAATTATTTTAATAAAAAATTAAGTTATTGTGCAACTCTCTCATGCTTGTCATGTAGTACCCCTCCATTTTGCTTATGTTTTCTGTTAGTATGTTTTCACTATGATAGACTTTGGTACTTTGTTTTGGATATTTTGATCGCTGACATTAGAGCGATGGTGGATTTATTTTGTGATGTGATGAAACATTGTATGGTGATAATTAATTTTTGACATGCTTTGTATTAGCGTAGATGTTTCCTTCAGATGTTATTGTTATATATTTGTTTATGGTAGATTAACTGTTATTTAATTTGTCAGTTTGATGTGATGTGTATTGGTGTGGAGAACGGAGTTGCATCACTCGCTTGCGAGTGCCTTGTGATTTCCGTGATTTTCTCCGCACGGTGTGTTTGTATAATGGATTATATGTATGTATGTTATTTGTTTGATTGCAGGATTGCAGGTACATGACACCGACTCCACCTGGTTACTCAGGTCTGAGCATGTCAAGACTCAACAGAAATGTTGATTGGGAGGTAGTAACAAGGTTCATCCTAGTCTAGTCTTAAACCCAGTCACAGTATGTCATCAGTTTAAGTCTGGTCTCTTTGGTGGTTTCGTTTGCGTTTGATTGGTTTATTTGTTATGAATTTTTTTTTTTGTTAATTTAATGATAGATCAATGTTCTTTTAATTTAATGTTTATTAAATTAATTTTTAAATGTTGTAAATAAAAACTTTATATGTTGTAATTAAAATTATTTAATTAAATTAATTAATTAATTAAATAAAATATAAAGTTTTTATTTACAACATTTAAAAATTAATTTAATAAACATTAAATTAAAAGAACATTGATCTATCATTAAATTAACAAAAAATTTCTTTCATAACAAATAAACCAATCAAACGCAAACGAAACCACCAAAGAGACCAGACTTAAACTGATGACATACTGTGACTGGGTTTAAGACTAGACTAGGATGAAACTTGTTACTACCTCCCAATCAACATTTCCATTGAGTCTTGACACGCTTAGACCTGAGTAACCAGGTGGAGTCGGTGTCATGTACCTGCAATCCTACAATCAAACAAATAACATACATACATATAATCCATTATACAAACACACCGTGCAGAGAAAATCACGGAAATCACAGGGCACTCGCAAGCGAGTGCTGCAACTCCGTTCTCCACACCAATACACATCACATAAAACTGACAAATTAAATAACAGTTAATCTACCATAAACAAATATATAGCAATAACATCTGAAGGAAACATCTACGCTAATACAAAGCATGTCAGAAATTAATTATCACCATACAATGTTTCATCACATCACAAAATAAATCCACCATCGCTCTAATGTCAGTGATCAACATATCCAAAACAAAGTACCAAAGTCTATCATAGTGAAAACATGCTAACAGAAAACATAAGCAAAATGGAGGGGTACTACATCCTCCCCCCCAGGATCAGGCTTGCTCTTGAAAGCCTGTGAACATATAGGGATAAAGTTCCCTCATGCATGTCGCATCCTCCCAAGTAGCATAAGCCTCATGAATAGGATCCCATTGGACCCTCACCTGATCAACGTCTCGACCCCTGAGACCGAGCGTCTGACGCTGTAGAATGGCCACGGGCTCCAAAGCCAGCTGCCCGTCCTCTACTTGTAACACATTCCAATCAAGTACATGAGAAATGTCAGGATGATATGGTCTAAGAACTGATACATGGAAAACATCATGAATACGTGACAAATTGGGTGGTAAGGCGAGTCGATACGCCATAGGACCAATCCTCTCTAGGATCTCAAATGGCCCAATGAAACGAGGTGCAAGCTTAGAGCCTTTTCCATAACAGATTGGACTCTTTCGCAGTCGCACTCGAAGAAACACTATATCACCAACTGCAAATTGTCGGTCTATTCTATGCGCATCGACATACTTCTTTTGCCTATCCTGTGCTGCTATCAAATGTTCTCTAATACGGTCAACCTGTTGCTCCATGTCTTGAAGCATCTCAGGACCAAGTAATACTCTATCCTCTAGTCGATCCCAACTTAATGGAGTTTGACAAGGATGTCCGTATAATGCCTGAAATGGTGGCATACCTATGGAACTCTGATATCCGTTATTGTAAGCAAATTCTACAAAGTACAGATAATCCTCCCAACGTGATTGTTGGTCCATTACGTACATCCTAAGCATATCCTCTAATATTTGATTAACTCTCTCTGTTTGTCCCGCTGAACTAAAGTTCAGCTGTGTACCTAGAGCATGTTGTAATGAAGTCCATAGGGCTGATGTAAATACGAGATCTCTATAAGAAATAATCTTACGAGGAATCCCATGCAATCTAACTATGTCTTCCATAAATATCCTAGCTACGAATGAAGCATTGTAAGATGATCGTACTGGCGAAAAATGAGCTACCTTAGTCAATCTATCAACAGTTACCATAATGGCATCATGTCGATGTGACGACGTAGGTAACCCAACAATAAATTCAACAGATATAATATCCCATTTCCATTCAGGAATGAGATGTGGCTGTAATAATCCAGCGGGATGTTGATGCTCAGCTTTGACTCGCTGACACTCAAGACATCTCGATACATAATCAACAATATCACGTTTCATACCAGGCCAGAAATACAATTGCCGAAGATCCGCATGCATTTTCTTAACACCTGGATGAGCTGAGTATGGAGCTCAATGTGCTTCAGTCATAACTAATGTACGAAGACCCTCAGAATGTGGTACATAGATACGATCTAAATGTCGTAATATACCATCTAGTTCAAGGATATACCTTGCAAATCAACCTTCAAGAGGTCTACCAGATTCAATCTCCGACTTCACTTCCTGATACAATCTATCAGTAGGAAGTGCTACTAAAATTTGACCCCTCAAATCTACTTCAAGAGTAGTAGTAGAAATCTCATGTCGACGATGACTAAGAGCATCAGCCACTACGTTCTCTTTTCCTTGAACATATTTCACTTCAAAATTGTATTCACACAAGAACTCCATCCACCGTCTCTGTCTAGAATTCAAGTTAGGTTGCGTAAAAATGTATTGTAGACTACGATGATCAGTGTGAAGTTCGAAACGGTGACCCAATAAGAAATGCCTCCATCGAACTAATGAATGCACTACTGCAACAAGCTCTAAATCATGAGTGGGATAATTTAGTTCATGATCTTTGAGTTTGCGAGACTCATAAGCAATCACATGCCCATCTTGCATTAGTACTGCTCCCAAAAGGATGCATCAGTGCAAACTACAAAATCCTTAGTAGGATCAGGAACAATTAAGATAGGCGCATTAGTCAACTTTTCTTTAAGTGTCTGAAAAGCCAACTGACACTGCTCTGTCGAAACAAACTTCTTCCCTTTCCTCTGAAGAGAAGTAATAGGATGACTAATTCTAGAAAACTCCTGAACAAACCGTCTATAGTAACCAGCTAGACCCATAAAACTATGAACTTCACCTACATTAGTAGGCACAGGCCAATCAACAATAGCTTGAATCTTTGAAGGATCCACAACAATACCTTTTCCAGAAATCACATGTCCAAGGTATTTTACCTCAATTTGAAAGAAGTCGCACTTCTTCAGGTTCGCATACAATTGATTTTCCCTTAAAGATTGCAATACCTGTCTCAAGTGCTCTTCATGCTCCTTCATGTTTCTCGAATAGATCAAAATATCATCGAGAAACACAAGGACAAAGCGATCAAGGTATGTACGAAAAACACCATTCATTAAACTCATAAATACTGATGGTGCGTTTGTTAACCCAAATGGTACTATTGTGAATTTGTAGTGCCCATAACAAGTTTGGAATGCAGTTTTATGAATGTCTGCTTTAGCAATTCACAATTGATGGTAACCAGATTTCAAATTGATTTTAGAGAACACATTAGCTCCCTTGATCTGATCGAAAAGATGATCGATTCTAGGCAATGGATAACGATTCTTAATCGTAACCTTGTTTAATTGACGATAGTCAATACACAATCTAAGTGATCTATCCTTCTTCTTTACGAAGATGACAGGTGCTCCCCAAGGAGAAACACTTGGAAAAATAAAACCCTTTTCTAATAGTTCCTCTAACTAGATACGAAGCTCCTCTAACTCCTGAGTAGTCATTCTATATGGAGCTCGAGATATAGGCTCTGCTCCAGGAACTAGGTCAACTCTGAAATCAATATCTCTTTTTGGTGGCATTCCAGGTATATCATCAGGAAACACGTCAGCGAACTCCCTAAGGATAGGGTGATCATCAAGAGATATCTCTCAACTCTCACCTTCTTCCAAATCAGTAATTGTTGTAGCAAACAGTTGACAACCTTGACGAAGACATCTCTTTAATTGCATAGCAGATATCATCCGCAAAGAGATAGGTCTTTGAACACCTATGATTTCCACTTTCGCACCTAAATCATTAATGCAACTAACTATCTTAAGTCGACAGTCAATCACAACATGTTGAGATTCTAACCAATCCATACCTAAAACTATGTCATACGATCCTAAAGGTGTAACATGTAGATCCACTAAGGTAGTTAACGTACCAATTTTAAGTTCACAATTATGTACAAGGTTCTCTACTGCTATTTTCACCCCAGAGGCGAATTCTACCTGCCACTTACCGCCTTGCTTTACCGCCACAAGACCACATCGTTCAACGATGGTAGGTGAAATAAAGGAGTCGGTAGCTCCGGAATCAAAAAGAATAGAAACACTAACACCTTGTAACTTACCTGAAGTCTCAACCACTGTGTTCTGGTGATCGGCTTGGTGGTTATTAACCCCAGCATAAACTATATGAGATTGTCTTGCATCACCCACTGTAGGCTCAGAAGCTGTAGGTCGTGGCCCGAAACTCGAAGAACCTCTCATTGGACACTGCCTAGCAATGTGTCCCTACTGACCACACGAGTAACAACCAGTGCCTCTACCGAATCCTCTGCCACCCGAAGGTGCATTGGACTATTGAAAGCTACCTCTACTGACAGTAGATTGAGCACTCTGAGCAGGCTGATCCTGTCTATTGCACTTGTTGTGCCACCAGTTGCGGTTCTTTCCCGTCTGAGGGCTATTACCTTGTTGTGGTTGTGGATTATTATTCTTTTGAGGTGTACGCTGCTGCTACTGCCCACCCTTAGAGGGTGTCTATTAGTTCCTAGAGGAACCCCCTGTCTGTACCTATCCACCCCGTGGACTAAAACCTGTTGCAGGAGCACTGCCTATCTGTACTCCTATGTGACCACCCAACACCATAACGAGATTCTCTTCCACGATACAATCCTTCTCCATAGCAACTTCCATAGTCTTTGGCTCAAAGACTCTGACTCCACCACTAATGCGGGCATTCAAACCCCTGATAAAATGTTGTACCAGCATCGCCTCATCATCTCCAACTCCTGCATATTGCTTGAGCTCATAAAATCTACGTTCACATTGCTCCATAGATAGAGCCATCTGACGTAAATCATGAAACTCGTCAACCCGTTGTGGCCTCCAATGTTCAGATATGAACCGTGCTCTAAACCTCTCCAGGAATATCTCCCAAGAAATTGACTCGATCTCTAAGTGGAGCTTCTGCTCCTCCAAGCGCCACCAAGTAGAGGCAAAGCCTCTAAGATGCATTATGGCACAACGAGCACGTGTGTTGCTACCATAAGGATGCATCACCCTAAGTCAATCAACCAGGTTTCAACTTCTAAACCACCCCCGGATCTATCAAATGTAGGAGGGCGTGCCCTCAACAAATCTCCCATGTGACCTGCAATAATAGCATCCTGTTGCACTATATCATCAACTCTCCTTAGAGATCTATCACACTCTCTAACTACCTCCTAATCAACTTCCTACCTAGGTCCAAGTCGAGCTAGGACCTCCTCTAATAAAGGGCGTAACTGTGATCCCTCTACTCCTGACTGTTCTGAAATTTGTCCCTCATTTCTCTGATCCAACTACGGACCCAACTATTCTGCCTGATCACTCTGATGAGGGCTCGGAGGGGGAGTAACCTGAGGGATTGGCCCTCAGCCTCCACCTCGACCTCTATCACGTCGTCTAGGCATGATCGTACACATAAACAATAACGAGTCTCAGATACTAATCAACCAAGGCTAACAAATAACGATACTACGTACTAGGTCAACCTAATGGGCTCGCAATTACCCAGAGCGTCCAGTGTTAGAACCTTGTCTCTGATACCAATCTGTAATGCCTCGTCTTGTAACCTAAGGAATGTTGCATTGTCTACGAAAGTGTAATAAAAAAATTTTTATAAAAAAAGTAATAATATTAACTTTATTAGTTGCATACATTCTCTAAGTTACGTGACGACACACTACTTGATAATCCCATAGATGACTTTAGTATTTAGCATTGCATGAATTTAGTTAACATAAACTTAAAAGTAAACATTGCATAACATTTGAATTCCATCCATGAAAGTATAAAGTTCAAATAAGATTCTTACATTGCATTTGAAATGCCATTACAATACTCATTCTCCAGATGAGGTAGATCAAATAATAGTTTACAATTACATATTACAAATGTTCACCTCATAAACAATTGAGGAAAGTTACAAATACAAGATTTCCAATGATACAATTAAGGAAGTACACATATATCCAAATACGAGCTCTCCATCCATGAAGCTCTCGTTGTCACGATCAAAAACTGGGGACCCAACGGAGTAAGGTGCATGTTCCACCCAACCATGTGGTACCCGTAGGTCCACCCCCCGTGCTAGGAGACAGTAATAAGGTTCCCTAGACATAACCTACAAACCCTAGACACAAGTACATACTTAACTTATTGGTTACAATGCTTCCAGAATCAAGATAATCAAATATACTAAACTCGCAAGGTTATCTGTTATTTTAGGTGGAGTGTCATCACAATGTTGCATAGGTTACCCTGGTGTTTCTTCGTAGGTTCCAGCCCCCAACTTGGGTTACCCTGGTAACCTCTTACGAAACCCGGCCCCACATGCAAATTGTTGTAGAATCGAATATCTTTTAAAGTAACAAGATATCCATTTGCCATTCCAGGCCTTCTCAACTTATACACAAGACTGAACTAGCTCTTGAGTCTATAAGTGAGGCATATTATCTAGTTAAATATTTTAAACTATCTAATGTTTTGTTTTAGTTTCCACTGACTTACTAACTCTACATGAGTTACCCAGGCACCACTTTGTGTGCCGGCCCTCACACAGAGCCACTCCCCTAAAAATAACATAAGGAATCTAAGTTCCCTAACTAAGGTAAACAAGGTGCACAAGAATTCAACATATAATTCTACACTTTTCATAACGGACATCAAGTCTATGTTCATAAAACCAGGTGTCTAAACACCATGCAAAACCATGTACACTACCTTAGCCAACACAAGGATTGTGTTTAAACAATCACAATTCCCACATTAAAGACAAACTAATCTGGAAGACTTGTACTTCTAATACATTCCCAATTTGCCAAATAAAAAGAACACAATTTAAAGCAAATTGAAACAATAGGAATCTACATTAGGATTTACTAAATCCAGTCAATCAAAACATGAAGTACAAAATTAATCATCTAGGATTTAATTAGTCTTCCATTCAATACGAAAATCAAATCTATAATTTGTCCAATTTCATAACCACATATTATAATGAAATCAATATAAGCTCAAGAAATCAATTTAATTCAAGCACATAATAACTTTGTCATAGTAAATTAATTATTTAAATATCTATATCTAAATATTTAATAAACTATATTTTTTTTTAAATATCCCATTAATAACATAAATATATACTTTCAAATTTTCTTAACATTAAATAAATATATAATTATAAATATTATATATAATATATATTATATTATTAATATATATTATATATAGCATATATACAAATAATAATTATAAAATATATAAATATTAATGCTAAATATTTAAAAATAAAATATATATTTAAAATTTGCATAACTTTTAAAATATATGTTAGGGCTTAAAGCCCTAACTGTCCGCAGGCCGCGGCTGTGGGTAGGGTTGCCTTCGCAGCCCGCCCCACAGAACTTGGATGTGGGAGGCAGAGCCGAGCGCTGCCTATGAGGGTAGCGCTGGGCTCGGCCCTCACTGCCAACTCCCCTACGGGGTCGGCCGTGGGTAGCCCCCCCAGCACTTCGGCTCTCTTATTTTATATGTATTTTCAAAAAAAAATTATATAAAATAAAAACAAACGGCGATTTCTTCCGAAATTCGTCCGTAAAAAATTTCATTGTTAATTTTTATATAAAAATTTTGCCTATACGGCGTTTATCCTCAAAAGAAAAAATTACATAATCCAATTTATATATGAAGGTTTATATATATGTATATTCACATTAAAATTAAAATTAAAATACCTCAATCAGGCAATAAATTTCTACAGGGTTTTTCAATGGGAAATTGAGAATTTTAACAATACACACAATATTTCTCTCAACAAGTTCTAATTTAAACACAGAGGGTTTCTATTTCATTTTCCAAACAAATGATTTCCTTCACAATTATCCGCTCAAATTATTTTCTACAGGAAGCTTTTAACAAAGATTGTTATAGGGGTTCCTATTCCTCAATTTATCTACAAAGTTTTCTTTTGAGATTTTTCATTTGCTTTAACCAAAATTTACAGAGTTGCTCTCTAATCTCACCATAAAAACCTTGTTTTGTAAAGACACACAAAGAGATAACAAATTTTCTACAGATTAAATTGCCGAGAAGAACAGAGATTTAAATCACAAACAATTTCCTCAAACAAACACGTTTTTAACAATTTTAACAAAACCTCACAATACTAATCCTTTTCACAGAAAAACTTTTCAAAAGAAATAAATTAAATAAATAACCAGTGAGGAACCTGTTTCTTGTAGCTTGAAAATTGTCTGTTGAAGAGAGGCTTTTCCTGTTGGGTGCAACTTCTAGAGCTTTTCCAACCACCACTTTCCAAAAGAACACAGATACTAAACAAAATTTCTATTCATGAACCTCTTCCAGAAAATTATGCCAAAATCCCAAACAAAATTCACAAACAATCCCAATTCCAATTTTTTTAAGCAGAAATCTGTTCTTTTCATTTCCCGTGAAGTAATCTTTTGTTTTCCCCCAAATCCATAAAAATCTTCCGAGAGAATCCTCAACAAGAAGCAATTAATTTTTAACTACCACACATGTCGAGAAGAAAATATCTTCCAACAAACTCACGACAATCTTTTCTTTCTTCTTATCAAAAATTGAATGCATTTCAAGAATTAAAGAATTCAAATTTTTAAAATACAATTTCCCTTTTCCTTATTTAATTTATTTATTTAACAATTTAAAATACCATTTCCCACAAAACAATTTAATTTAAATTAATCTATTCACACAAATAAAGTAACTTTATATTTTATTTAATTAACAATATGGGGGTATATTTTTGAACATATATATGCAACAACATGTCGAGGTGTATATAGTATGATATATGCATAGACTATGCCCAATAGGTTTCATGGTATTTACTTTATCACTATTATTTTTAATTTGCATGGTTTTTTTTATATAATTTTTATTTTTATTTTTTGCAACCTCACAACTCTTGATAACATGGTGACCATGAGCTCAACCCCAACTAGCCCCAAGGGGATAAAATCTAATGCCTAACATATAATCCTTAGCCATTGGTTTTATGAATGACCAAGAGTTAGTGTATAGGGGGATAGACCTCCCCCTTATTCATTTAACCTTGCTTAAAAAGTACCTTGTGGTAAAATTATCACAACCTCCATTCATTTGCTGATATAGTAAATTCACTTGCCAGTACAATACCTTGTTCGTTCATCGTAGAACTGACCTGAGAACCACACTCATCCACCGGCCATCCACCTATCTCCCATAGAAAGCAACTCTCTTTTGTTTCGGGGGTAAAGAATTGAAAGTTTTCAAACAAACAAAAAATTTACCCTCTTCGAGCTCAATCATAGGCAGGGCATCTTGACTCGCGAGTGGACCCAAAGAAGTAGATCTTTTCCTATCGATCCATCGGATACATATTAACTTTCACATTACTAATCATATTTTCAATTTTTAGGCATTGTAAAGCTGGTTTAGAGCTCTACACAATGCATAAATTCATATTTTTAGATTGTGTATGCATAATTAGGTAAAATTTCTTGAAAGTCATACTAAATTTTAAATCTTTAAAAATGCTCATAAATTTGAATACAAAGTAATATTCAGTGTTTTATTTTTAATTTATCAAAAAATTGCAAGGACTATAATGGTGCAGATTATCTTTACTATTGTATAGTTTATTTCATAATTTTTGGTTAATCATTTGTATGCAGTGCCTCTCACTGGTTGAAGAATAAATATTTGAAACTACTAACTTTGTGGTTTTGCAAAACATGTGTCAAAGACCTAATTATAGACCCTTTTTTGTTTTTGGGTGTTTTGTATGTTTTATTTTTTCTCATAATTGTAAATTGGGTTCACAATTCTATTTGCAAATGAAAATTAACAAATATCTTTTAATTTCAAAGAAGTGGGGTGTGTATACTCTTCCCTCACACGCTTGTGTGATCTTGAGAATAAAAATACACACTTCTTACTAAATTTATTTTTAGGATGTATGTCTAGCAATTTTATTACCTTAGAGGATGAACTTAACCATGTGTTCTAGTGAGGTACACAAAAGGGGGAGAACAAAATTTATACCTAAAAAGAGTCATCATCATGTTTGGCACAACCTTGGGCCCCTTGTTTGTTAGGCCACAAGGTGAAGCGATATTCACTTGCACTTATGTCTTGTTCTTGTAGGTGGAATTTAGTTCAAAAATTTAAGCCTCATGTACTTTTGGGTATATTGAGGATTCCTTAAAGATCATGTATATCAGAGATCAAGACATTTTGGTTATGCTTGGTTGTAATGCATTGATAATTGATTAGTCCCAAAAAGCTACTCATATCGTGTCCCAAAAAATATTTTTTTATGCTATGTATGCTCTCCCCTCATGACATTATGAGTGATCTTGAATGATCAAAAGTAGTTAGTTACCCAACATAGGACTTACACATCATACTTGGACAAGGCATTTTGGTGGGAATATGACCAAGTATACTTCTATTGAATAATTTTAGAATTATTAATGTGTATTCTTTGTTATGTGTTTTGAATACCGAGTGCATGTTTGTAACCTTGTACCAAAAAATCTAAAACAATTAAAAATTCTTAAAAACATAAAAATTGGTCTTTTTATTTGCTTATGTAAGATGAGATTAGAAATCAAATAGCATAGATAAAGTGACAACCAACACTTCTAAACTATTAACCTCATCCAAACAAGAGAATACAAACAAATGGAGGAGAAAAATGAAAACAATGAAATAAAGCACTCCCTATTGAACTTGAATCACTTCTCTTGCTCTCCTTCTTCTTGTTATGCAACTTTACCCTCATATTTGTTGAAATACTTGTGCAAAACCTGCAAATGGTAGCAAGAAAGTTGGAGACAATTAGCTGTTAAGCTGAAAATGGAGAAGGAAGGTTGCTTTTATAGACAACCCTTCAAATGGATGATTGAGATTAATCCTCTAGAAAGATTCCAAGATCAATGGCCCATAATTGATACACCAAGAATATGCTATTCTTGGAGGAATCATGACAGGCAAACATGTAGGGACGTGCGGGCTATGACAGACATGCAGGGACATGCAGGCTATAACATGAAATAATGAGAGGGTATCTTTGACCAAGTGGAGGTGCATAAATAGTTTATTTTAAATTATTTATTCAAAATGGAGGAAAATGACAAGTGGCAAATAAATAATTTATCCAAATTATTGATTTAGATAAAATGACAAAAGGAGCATTTAATTAAATTAATCAATTTAATTAAATGGGGAGGTGGAAATTAGACATGGATAATTAATTTGAATTATTTATCCAAAAGAGAGGAATGAAGCACAATTAAATAATTTCGACAATTATTTAATTATAGAAGAATAAAAGGTCAAATAATGATTATTATTATTATCTGACTATGGATGAAAGATAAATAATTAAATAAAAAATGTTTTATTTAATTATTTGAAGAAAGGGATATATTAGCGACACAATTAAATAATTTTAATTGATCAAGATAAAATAAAGATGAGAAGGTGAGTTAATTAAATAATTAAAAATTATTTAATTAATAGAGGAATGCGGTCAAACTTAATTGAATAATTAAAATTATTCAATTATCGAAGGATAACGACCAAGAAAAATGATGCTCGTGGACTGAGGACATTTTTCAGTGTCTACAACTTAGATTAGGATTGCATTCTTGCCCAAATTTATATATCAACCATCTTCAAATCAATTTCCACATCCAACAATCATCTACCTCCATCAACCCCATTCCATAGCTATTAGGAATAACAATCCTTTACATCCTAATTTAATCCATTCCATCCTACATATCTAATCAAACCCTAACATCCATATCAAATTATCTCCTTTTTAGGATCATTCATAGACCTATTCCATCTTGTATCCTAAATATTAATACAACAAAGCACAACCCTATATCACATTTAGCAATCTCCCTTTAAGGTTCATCCATCAAATTATCACCTATCCCCTCTTCCTAACATCCCAAGTCATATATTCTAGGTCCCATCGAAAATCTCCTTTTAGGTTTCATCCAAATATTAAAACACCCTTTTCCTTTCAAATCCAACATTACATTCATCTTACCTAAATCGTAGGTCTAACACCATCATTTACATCTATATCCTAACATCACCATACACCACAAAACATCCCTTCCACATCAAATCTTGGCCATTCAAACATAGACCTCAAACAAACTTACCCATCTCATCTGAAACACATACCAAATCAAACCCACATTATCATACATTTCAATCTAAGTCAGAATTTACGTTTAAAAATCAAGGATCCATATCCCACCTAATCCTCAATTCTTGTGAGCTTAAGAATTTTATCTATCTTAAATAGAAATTTAATTATAAATTATAAATCATCCTATCACCATAAACAAAATTAGCTTAGGAACTTGGCCTATCCTAAGTTAATTAGTCTAAGAATTTTAGTCAATCTTGCTTAATAACTTGTCTATGTCAAGTAGGAAAGATCAAGTCACCTATCCTATGTCTTGATTTAGAAGTTAACTTGGATTTAGAAAAACTCGGCATTTATCTTCCACATCATCAAATTTAGTCTAACATCATCCATATTTATACTTTTGCCTTTATCATTAACAACCAGAAGCCCAAATAATAAAAAATAATAAAAAGAATAATATCTAAAAATCCTAAAAAAAATCATAAATTCCAAAATCTCCCCCCCAAAAAAAGAAGTCCAAAATCCCAAAAATTCTCAAAAAAATAAAAATAAAAAATAAACCTAAACAAAAAATAGACTTTCTTTTCATGTCACCCATTATAGAGTTACAAGTGAAACTAAACATGGAACAATACAATAATAATCCTTTGGTACCTTGTGATAGCCATTACACCCAAGGTTAGAGCTCAAGACCAAAACTACATCATGAGACCATAGATGAGAAAGAATCCTTTGGTACCTTGTGATCGCCATTACACCCAAGGTTAGAGCTCAAGACCAAAACTACATCATGAGAACATAGATGAGAAAGAGCACATTGTGAACCAACCTAAGTATTCTCTTAGGTTCATGGAAATTTTTAACATTGACACCACATAAAGCTACCTATATAGTCTCATCAACCTTGATAGAGATCATTTCTTATGATAATTAATTAAATAAAGGGCCAAATTACCACCTAACCTTGATAGGTCCAAGATTAATAACCTTCTCCAACATGAACCTACATTAGTTAGTCAACCACAACATACAACCGACAACACTCTAATAATTACACTACACCAAATAGGCTATTTGACACCTTTCATCATAGTCTATTATCTCACCCTCCCACTAAAAATACACTTAAAATATAATGGAATTTATAACAATAAACTCACAATAATTCTCCACCCAACCCATCACACACCCTTTCACACCATATCTAAACTTCACCTAAATATTCACTCTAATTTAGCCACCTAGAATGCTCCTCTTCCATCTAATCCACCCCAAACAACCTTTCCATCCATGCTACAATTAATTCATAAATTACCCCATCTACCCACACCACAAGTAACACTTTACCAATAATAACAATCTCATATCATACATCACATCACTCCACATAAAAATTTCCAACATCTCCAGTACCATCCCAATTATATATTCCACCTATCAACACACTCTAATCCAACAACCATTGCCCCACCAATAATACAATCCACCTATCAGTACACTTTCATCCACTTATCAATGAATTCCATCTCTTTAAAAAATACACCCCACCTATCAATACACTTTAATCCACTTATCAAAAACCACCACCATATAAACACATATTAATCCACCCATCATACTAGCCAAAGTATGATGATGATGATGATGCTAGCTTTGTTGATCAACGAGATTCTTGTGGATCAAGATGAAATCTATCAATCCTTAAGTGACATTCCTTTGATAAAATTGGCCACAAACTCTCATCTCTCATCTATCAATCCTTAGTACCAAGAATATGCTCGCATAATCTCCTCCACCAATCCCACATGCTTATCCATTAATCCTTCCCTTTAAAAAAATCAATCCTAGACTATATCTTATGTCAAGATAAGGATTCCATGGTTAGGTACCTTATAATCACTAGAGCTAAGATTCCCTTGAAATATCACCTCAATCAATCATCTATTAGTCATACCGCCCCTACTATTAACAAGGGAAAGCCATCATGCACCCCAAGGCTTCCTTAATTCCAATCCATCTCCCAAATCCCTATATCTAGTCCATGTCCAAAATCATCCACCCCATCAAATATCCAAAAAATATTAGTAGCCTCCCTACCCTATTTCAATCCTTCATCCTCCAAACCATTGCAATCATACCTTTACAATCCAACACATCCCAATCCAAAAACCTATCCAAAAAAGTTACCTTTAGGGATTTTCTTGAAGGACTAAAATCAAAGGATCTTAAGCTCCAATATACACACAAATCCATGCCATCCCCTCATATCTCTAGTTTTATGTCATCCCCTAACATTGATAATTGCATGTTATCACATAAAATTGATATTATTATGTCATCTCATGCCATTGTTGATCCAATACAATCCTATAACGTCAATAAACCTATACCATCCCATGGAATTAATATTCCTATGCCATCTAAAACTTTGACAAACTATAAGGTCATTAATCCCATATATTTTCTATTCAAGAGCTTGTTCCAAGGCATGCATTAGTATGTCACCCTACAAATCAAGATCAAATCATCCTTTTTATTCCCTTTTTTGATCTCCTACCATCTCTAGATTCAAATGTTCCCTTATATAATCCCCTACCATCTCCAGAACCAAGAGTTCTCTTCCATGACCCCCTACCATCTCAAGAGTAAACTATAACCCTATTCCTCCTCTCGATCCCTTACCATCTTAGGTTATATTCAATCCTATTGAATCCATCCATTAACCAAATCCCTTGTTGTCCCATGATCAAATTATCCCTACTAATCCACCTCATTATCTCCTCCTATATCCCAATCTAAACATCCCTACCGATCCACCTCATTATCCCCTCCTATATCAAATTCAAAATACTCCTACTAATCTACCTTATGATCCCCTACTATCTCAAGAGGCAATTCTTCATACTAATAGACTTAATGATCCATTACTATCTCAAGTGCCAATCATCCAAACCGATCCCTTCCATGATCCCCTATCATCTCAAGATCCAATCATTCCTATCAAACCTATTCCTAAACCTAGACCATCACATTGGTTCCTTCATCTGCATTTGATCTAGTTTTCTTTCTACTCAATAAATTTTATAACCTTTTTCACTCATTACCCATCCAACAATGGATTTGTGTCTTGTTTCCAAAGCAACCAACATCCCATTGATAACCAGATTTGATAAAATATGTATTATCATGGCAAAGGACCAATCCTTCATGAGAAATATATCTTCAAACCCATACAAATCAAAGAAATCCAATATTTCAAGGCTTCAACTACACATACCAATGTAAAGATGTTGGTAATACTCATACTAATGCTAAGGAAACTTCTTATAACATTCCAACAAGAGCCTCCATCAATCTAATAAAAATTCCACTATTACTAATCCATTCATTTCCTCATTTACCCCCATTACTCCTAGCATTTCCATCACTAATTATGTCATCAAACATTTCCATCCATCACCTAACATCGCCAACTAGGATCTATGAATGCACACATTATTATAATCACTCCATGGTGATGAATCCATCACCTAGCTTATGAGATGTCATGATAATCTCTCCCCATGGTACCATACATTCACCTTTAGAAGTAATTTTAATTCCAAAAAATATCAAGCAAAAAATCCACACAAATCCAAGGATTGTCATATCCCCAAGCATTGACATGTAAGAAAAAACTAAAACTATAAGAGTTGTTATAGAATACTCTACACCATGCAATATTTGGCTGAAGATTATAGCCACCCAAGATCTAGGCACTTCATGAAAGTACGAGAGATCAACTATGAAAGAATAATGCTATTTTATCAAAGGATACAAATGATATATTTTGATGATATGATTCATCAATTGTTATGAATTGATTTAAACATGAGGCCACCTAGTTATATAGTCTAGGTGAGACATAGAATAAGACAAGATCATGACAAGTGTCTTAATCCTATGCCATGAGAAAACTAATATTAAATGACTTAGGACACAAGCATTAAAATTCAAATGATAAGTTAAGATCTAATGACAACTAATGTACCTTCTAGTAAGATTCCCTCCTAGGACCTAAGTAGACTTAACATGTAAATAGGACCCACTAATGAGCTAGATAGATAAAAAACACATATTTACACCAACACCCCCCTAAGTGTAACTTAGGGAGTAGATTATTATATGTAATGTCCTAGATTAAATTTATTTGCTAAGTTGATAAAATTTCAGAAATGGGAATTATGAGAAATTAATTAATTAATCCAAACCCTCTGAAATCAACTTATCCAAAATAAACTGAAATTCATTAGAAGTTTCAATAATAAACCTCACAAATCATGCACCCGATTGCACAAATTTCACCCAAACTTCAGGATTAACTTTCTAGACTTAAGGTGAAAGTAAATGGAAGGAAAATAAGTAATATTTGTGTCCAAACCCATGGCCTCAAAGCTGATATAATTAACCAAAACTTTCTGCTACAATTAAACCCCAAACAGTGAGCAAAAATGAAGTCTAGAATGTACTGCAAGCTCACAAACTTCTAGATAAATTCACCAAACTTTAAGCCAACTTATTTATTGATAAAATAATGAGTTTACACATCAAAAATCAGTAGAACCGGCCTAAAGTATGGAAATTAACTCCTTCAACTTATATTCCAAGAAAACCCAAAATACTCCCAAACAAGGTACTAGCAGGCACTTTAGAACTACACTCCCAAAAAATAAACCTCATTAATAATTTATTGATGAAAAAATATCAAGGAAACATATTAAATAACAGAAAATAAATGGGCTCAAGGGTTCCAAGATACTTTTGTGATTATTATCCAAATCTGAATCCAAAATATGTTCTAGCAGGCACTGTCGAATATCACTATCTTCAATGAAAACTCACCCAACACACAAAATATTTTCCAAATGATAAAATATCAGTTTGAAATATAAAAAAATAGAAATGTACAAAAAAAATGCTGTAATAAAAAGCTGCAACAATTGAAATCCAAAATCTGAAGCAAACCTCATAAATAATCCTGACAATCTTCTTAAACCTGTTGGAAAAACAAAGAAATTTGAAAACCCTTCAGCACACTAGCAAACCCTGGATGAAATTGTACCTGAAGACCCTCTGGATCACTGCCTTTGAGCCTCTAATCCCCTTTTTTTATCATCCTTGGAGATCCATCTTCATTGGTTTATTAGCCTTAGAAGAAATAAGCAAAGCTTAGTAAAATCTACAACAAGAAGAATCCAAATGAAGCTAAAAACATGCATATATGTGAAACCACTTCAATTTCCAAGCTAGGAGACCAAAACCCACGACCAAGGAGAGAGATTCCCTTCCATGTAGTGCATGTAACCTATGGAGGAAGTTTCCTCTAATTTCTTCCACTCCCAATGCATTGTGCCACTTGTTTTGGCTTGTCATGGTCACTGAATGCTGAAAATAAGCTATTTGGGAATCATTTGTCCAAGTAGGAAAATCAATTAAAATAAAATATATTTTGTGATTAAATAATAAACTATTTTCAACCAAATCATGAAAATTAATTATATTTCCCAATCTTTCAACTGATCCTGATTTCGTATTTTGGGCTTGTCGACTTACTATTTTTAGTAAGTTGTTATTTTTAGAAAATTTTGAAAAAGGGCATGACATTATAAAAATGTTGTAAAGATGCAAGGATGGGTCCCAACTACGAGACCATGTTAGGTACCCATGTATAAATGAAATCTCTCACAAATAGAGAAAAGGAGAAAACCTAGTGAGACAAAAATCCTCTCCAAAAGAGATGAAAACGAAATGCTTTCAATGAAAAATGAGAAGGAAAAAATCTCAGGAGAGGAAAAATACCCCCCATAAGAGAGAAGAAAAGAAACAATGCAGCCCCCCCCCCCCTTAATGTTGAGTCTCCTATAGTTATGGTAGATGCTCGATATTGAATGCATAAGATGATCTAAGACCATCGAACAACGTTCCTCCCCATAGGAAGAAACAAAACCACAATGATATGCATGATTTCTTCCCATTCTTGAAAGGAAGATGAGGGAGGAAAGATGATGTTTGATGTCTTTGAAGAATTCTCAAGTGTCTCTATGTTGATGCCGAAAGATGACACCCTCTAGACAAGCATTCTAGGCCACACTACAAAAGAATACAATCCAAAATATCCTAAAAATGATTTTAGAACATAATACAAAGACAAAGATGCCTCCTCTGATGATAAAGAAGCCTCCTCAAAATGCTAGCCAAAAGAATCCACACTCATGTCAAACTATGAGGAATGATCATGTAGAGAATGAACAAGAGGGTTAGAATGCTCCCTCACAACAACTAAAGCAAGATCATATCCACCAAAGAGAAGATGAATGAAATCAATGATGCCTCCCAAATCTAAAATGTGGGACTCACAAAACAAACCAGCAATGTTTGTCAAGTACTCATCCCAAGTAGCCATCTCTGGAAGACAATGGATGTCCTGCTACACTAAAACATAAGAGGCCAAAACTATGGAATCACAAACATCCTTAGGTACAATAGTGGATGAAAGAGATGGAACATTAACACATGTCACTCAATCCTTAGTGGATGAAAGCATACCAAGATTCAAATGACTCTCTTAAATCTCCTCAAAAATATCCACACTAGATGCCTCAATGTGAACATATGTCGAGTTGTTAGGAGTGTAGACACCAAATTCTGATTAAATGATTAAATTAACGATCATTTTCATTGTATCCTGATAATTGAATAATTTCATATTATGATTAAATTCATATTATCTATTCCTCTAAATTAATTAAATATTTTTTTTATTAATATAACTTGGTTTAGGACCAAGAACTGGGAAAAAACCAAAGAAACCATAATCCAAACAACATCAAGGAGCAACAGCCAAAAGAGGCAACAATCAAAACATGCCAACACCACACATGAAGTGGGAAAACAAAGAAGACATAATCCAACAAAGACCCTACGAAAACCACCCTAAACCACTCTAGCAACTTCCTGACGTCAGTTAGAAGAAAGATCTTAGGGATCCCAGCTTGGGAGATCCCTGATATCATCCTGGAGGAGCCTAATTAGTGAGAAAGGGAAGTAATTCCACCACTGAACAACCTGAACACCCTTATCCCTATCCATCTTGATACCAATTTTTTTTGTTAACTAGTCAACAACTCGGTTGCCAGCTCTCTTGATATGTGAATTTTAATAGCTCCATACCTTTAACCACCCATCTTTCACTTTACATTATAACATCCAGTCTCCAATTCTCCAAATTCCCCCCCCTAAAGAGTGTTGATGACCAGTTGAAAATCTCTTTCAACCCACAACTTCTTCCACCCCTTCTCTCTGGCAATCATAATCCCCCACAACAGTGCATAAGCCTCAACTTTATTTTTTGAATTCATACCTAAGTCTAGAGCAAAAGCACCAATAGGTTGCCCTTGAATGTCCCTAAAGATCCCTCCACCCCCAGCCTTACCAGGATTGGATTTAGCCGCTCCATTGAAGTTAAATTTAATCTAACCCAGATCAAGAGGAGTCTAAGCCACAAAGCTCAAAACAAAGTTTGGCTCAAGCACATGAGCATAAATCCAATGGAAACGGGGCCAAGCATCTCCCCAAGCCTTCTCACTAGCGTAAACCTCTCTACTATGGATTTTTTGGATTTCCTCAACTTCAGACAAAGAGCTTTCCACCTTATCCCAAACAATATCCATTATTATGCTTTTATCTTGAAAAATTATTCGATTACATTCAATCCAGATGTTCCACACAATAGTATTTGAGGCAGCCCTCCAAATCGGCATAAGAACTGGGTTGTGAATCTGTGCATTCCAACTCTCTAAAAGTCTTGAGATAGTCTTGAGTAAAACCCAAGCAAGCTTCCATCTGCTCAAAAAAGTATTCTATAACTGGAAACTAAAGCTACTGTGGAGGAAAAGATGATCATTAATTTCTTCATTTGCTTCACACACAACACATTTGGATGACCCCACCTTCCTAAAAATTCTTAGCCTATCCCAAGTGAGGACCCTACACCTACTAACAATCCAAAGAAAGGAGTTCAACTTGGGAATGTTACGCTTATACCACCACAGTTAATCACCCAAGCCTCCTCAAATTTGCATAAGTTTTCTCTGAAAGCATCCTTAATCAAAACTTGATCACTGCCTCTGTCACCCCAAACCATCCTATCCTCACCTCTTGGGCCTAATAAAGGCCATTTCTCAATTTTACCCTATATCTCCAAACACACCTGATTCAATTCCTTGACTAGAGCCTAAGCCTACCCCAAGAGCAAGCTGAGGGCACACCCAACATATAGTCTCTAGCCTTGTTGATGCTATCTTCGACATGGATAATCATAGGCCTAAACCTAGGGATGTATTCCAAGGCACTAGAGTCTGTCCACCTATCCCTCCAAAACTTGATTTTACTGCCATCCCCAAGGCACCACCTTGGCCCTGGGAGAATCATTTTTCTACAATGACACAGGAAACTCCAAATGCTAGAACCTGGAGGCATATCAATATCCTTATCGAATAGAAGCTCAACATTATTTTGGAGGTATTTGGACTAAAACACCTCGCTCCATAATTTTCCCTTTTCCCCATAAATTCTCCAAACAAGCTTAGCTCCCAGAGCCAGGTTCATCTGAAGGCACTTCCTAATGCCTAGATCACCATAATCATTAGACTTGCAGACATCATCCCACTTCACCAAGATATATTTGTAACTATCATTACATCCCTTCCAAAGAAAGCTCCTTTTTGTATCCTCAATAATCTTGGCCATCTTACTAGGAATTTGGAAGACAGACATAGTGTAAACTAGGATAGTAGACATGGTAGCTTTGATGAGCATAACTCTGCCAACCATAGATAACCATCACCCTTTTTGAGACTCCAACATGCCATTTATTCTACTAATGACTTCATTCCATTCATTCGAGGAAAATTTTCTGGCCACCAAGGGCAGGACAAGATATTTGCTTGGAAGTTGATTAATCTCATATCCCATAATCCTTTGGACCTCCATACTTTCCATGTTGTGTGGCTAAAGGAAGAATATTCAAGACTTGGTATCATTCACCTTTTTCCCCAAGGCCTTTTCGTATTACACCACATTCCTCTTGAAAGTGTGGGCCTCTCTACCAGTAGCTTCACCAAATAAGAGGGTATCATTAAAAAATTGTAAATGGGAGATGTTACTCACCTCGCTAGAAACTTGCAGCTCCTTCATTTCACCATTTCTGACCCTGGATTGAATGCTTCTACTAAGGAACTCAACCAAGATAAGGAAAAGAAAAGGAGAAAGGGAGTCCCCCTAGAGGAGCCCCCTACTGGCACTAAAAAATTCAGTAGGAACACCATTGATTAGGACAACGAAAGCGGAAGAGGAAACACAATTGTAAACCCATTTACACTAGGAGTTGTAGAACCCCATATTCCTCATGATACGGATAAGGAACTCCCATGAAACCCTATCATAGGCCTTGTTAATATCCAATTTGATGAACATCCCATCCTTCATCTTGTTTTGGATAGAATGAATAACTTCATGAGCTATGACAACCTTGTCTAAAATTTGTCTATTCTTCAGGAACCCACTCTACTCATCTAAAATGATGTTTTCCAGACACTTCTTTAAACTAGAGGCCATAGCTTTAGCCACCACCTTGTATATGGCATTACATAACATGATAGGTTTGTACTTGTCAAAATATCTCAAGTCTCAGACCTTAGGAATGAG
>VDFB02343660.1:0-21569 GCA_007258455.2 Sequoia sempervirens | reverse complement strand
GTAAATGTTCATCAGTCACCACCAAGTAAAACAATAAAAGAGACACATTTTGTTATGGTCGATGCCCAAAAAACTGGATGATTATAGTTTTTGGGTTGGTCGCATGCCACAAACCCAAGATAGTTTAAAACAACTAGTTTGAAAATAGGCAATAGAAACAAAAGTAGGTAGACTTCTTTCACATGCAATCCTTGTTTCCCATCTTATGCCTTTAAATATTTTTCATTCACAGATTCGGTTCCCTTTTCCATGCTTAGTTCCTATAGCAAACCATCTGAAATACACTATTACCTCAACAATTTCAACATTTTGAAAGTATTCCCTCCTTTTTGAAAACATATCAAATATTCTCTATTTCCCTAACAATTAATGCCAAGAAGGACTTAGGAGAGTTAAAAAGGGAACAAAATAAGGGAAAAAGGATATAAAAATTGAACACATTTGGCACCCATCAACATGATCTTTTGTATATACATTTATCAGCCCAGGTAAGGCCCTATATATATATATATATATATTCCTATCCCGTGATGATGTGCTTGGATGATGTATAAGCGATATCTACATATTATATATGAGGATATACCATATGTTTGGATGTGGTATGCATTATTATGTTGATGCCGCATGGATGATTTATCGATGTTTATATGTGTTGATTTATGATTGTTGGTATGTCTGCGTTTTGAAACTTATCTGAAGGGCGTGTATATGAAATGAGCTGAAGTATGTAAGCCATATATATCTAAGTGCAATGGACATGACAGGCTATGTATGGACGTAGCGATAATATATTATATATGCAATGGATGATGATATATGATGTATTCTATAGATGATGTTTTCATTTTATCATGGTCATGATATGTATTGATGATATTGTGGATGCATGATGCTTGTGGTACTAATGATATTGTGATGCAGGATGGAGCTATTAGTTTAGAAGAAAATTTTGTATGAATTAGATGATGGATAGAAAATTGATGAGTTTGCTTTTGCTTTCATAGAGACTTTGATTTTTTAGCAATCCTTGTTGATGTAGAAATAGACACGATGCACCGGGGTATTAATGACCAAGGTGGCTTTGTATCTATTGTGTGGACTTTGAATCTACAAAAAAAGAATATTCTTGCTCATACTAGACATACGAAAAACTTGTTCGAGTGTATGGGTGACAAGTTTCAAAATATTTTAGAGCAGTTACATAGAGAGGTATGGAGTACCCAACATGCAACTGCTACACGAATTTCCTCAAAACAACTTTCACACACCGAACAAAGAAAGTATTTGTCGTGGTAGTATCACAAAAACATCTAACAAATAGAAAATGATGATCAATATCCACATTCTTGTTGAAATGATAGATTCACAATGTCCCTAATGAAGCTGCAATATTCAAGAGGACCTCCAAGAATAAATTCACCCACACAAAAAGTGTTGCAACAATTGCATTCAAATAGAGATTCTATTATGAGAGATTATGATTTACAAATGTACATATGCCCTGATTAAATAGACAATAGAGAAATCTAGAATGCAATATGATGTTTCCAAGTGTCTTGATCACACATGTGACAACATGTAAAACCTAACAACCTACCTAGGGAATGATGAAGTGATTGAGATAAGTTCTAGATGATATTCTAGAAGGAATCTTATCTCCTAAATACATGGAAAGGGTAATGACCCCATTATTAATATTTTTTTAATAATGCAACCTAGGACTTAATTAATTAAATAAAAGACCTAAGTAAACTTATGCTAGTGTAACTAAATAATTAATTACACCAACAACCCCCCATAAGTACAACTTAGGGAGGAAATTATTATGCAATGATTATGTAATGGATGATGGGTCCCAACTACATGATGGCCATATTAGGTACCCATTTAAAAATGAAATGAAAATGCAACTAATCTCCCACAAACAGAGAAAATGGGAAAACCCAGTGGGAAGAAAACCCCTCTCCAAAAAGGAGATGAAATGCAATAATGTGATGGAAGAGTGATAATTGAAAGTCTCAACATCATACCCCCCAAGGAATACAACCATCACAAAAATATAAAATATGAACAAAATAGGAGACTAGATATTCCCCCCAATAAAGGGGAGTGGTCCCCTCTAGAACATCTTCAAATCCTATGGAGAAATGGTGAGCCAAGTTAGCAAGACTTGTCATGAACCCATCTAGATGCCACAAGTTTGAAGATGAGAATAAGCCTTGTTTTGTTGAACCAAATCTCAATGGAGAGGTGGGAGATGAAGAAGATGGTGCCTAAAGGAGCCAATTCAATCCAACCACCATAGCCCTAGCTAATAGGCCAACACTGGGTACAAATAATAAGAAATATTTAATGCTTTATAATGAATTTTGGTTTGGTCTATACATGTCAATTTGGGGGCGTAAGCTTGCGAGAGGTGTCGTGGCTATATGCCAATCAAAGGGGTGAAATTCATGAGCTGAGTGATTATTAATGCAGCTATGGAAATAAACCTACAACAAATCAAAATGAAAATCGATTCCAGCAACATGAAAAACAAAAACAATAATAATTTGTGAAAATTAAACTCAACTTCAAAACAAACTAATCTGGAAATCATAAAGAAGCATTAACATCTAATCTATAAAATAATCTCACAATTCACAATCAACTTACAATCAATAAACAACAAACCACACTTGCAGATAATACAGAAATAACAGAATTAACACACTACTAAATAAATAAAAATCACCAGATGTCCCAAGAAGTGGGCCCTGCCTCCTTAGTCCGTTGGAAGATGAAACACAAGCTTTTCTACACGGTACTGATCATGCAAACATTTATTATATCTATTAGAAAATAATCTGTCAATGATACAAAAGTTTGGCATAGAAATCTACGTATATTAATCTCCTTTGGGCTGATATTACATACATATTTATAGCCCATGGCTACAACAACTAATATCTAAAATAGTGTTAAAAAAAAAAACTTATTTTGGCCTATGGCCAACAAAATAATGGCCTATGTAACAACTGGGAATAGGAAACAGACAAATTGGCGGGTTTCCTTCACCACAAGATTCCTTCCACTACAGGAATATCTCCATCACAAGAATGATGCACGTGGATCATTGGTCTATGTTGTTATAATAGTAAATAGGTGGCATTATGATGTTGGTTTATGATGTTATAACAACAAACAACTAGAAATATCCATTCACACATTAGTGTAATTATTTAGCTCTGGTCTACAGTCAACATCAATGCCACTTTGGAGGTGGATGTCACCATTTGGAAGGATGATAGAGATAAGTTGTTGATCGAAAAGTAATAGACAATGATTCCTGACCAAAAAGTGATAGGAAGATCTATAGCTCACAATTAACATGTTGCATAAATAAAATCATATTTATTTATTCACATATTTTATCTAATAACTAAATTAAATATTACTTATATATATTAAATCGTATGCAACATAAAATGGGAAATGGTATAGAAATGGAATGGAAATGGAATGTTGGGATGGTATGAAAGTATATGAAATAGGCTTAAACATGGCATAAAATGGAACCTAATTTACTCTCATCACTAGCGAGGAGGAGGAGAAATGCTTCCTACCCTGGAATCTGGAGAATCATGAACCGATTGATCACTATCCAAAAACTTAGAGAACTTGTACACCCTGGATTGATAATCAACTTCACCATAGGAAATGAGTATATCAAACTCATCCCTAATGATAAATAACTCGAACGTAAACTCCATATTTAGACCCTCCTGTGCAAGTTGATAAACAAAAAGTAGATTGTGAGTCATTTCGGGAATATAAGCAACATCATGCAAATGCCCCCATCCAAAGTGACATCACAAAGAGAAGCTACATGAACAATGTTCGCATTTGTTGTGAAAATCCTATCAAACTCTAGAGGTCTCATGGTATCCCAAACGATATGATCACGAAAACTGGTGACATGTCAAGAAGCTCCTCATCAATGACCCATCCCTCCTGTCTATCAACTAGGGTAGTGATTAAAGCATGTCTCTTGCCATAGATATCAGATGTGGCAATTCTGCAATGCCTGAAATGACTCCTCATGTGAAGAAGAGTGGTGTGATTTGATGGAAGAAGGAGGAAGAGTGATGTTGTGATCTTTAAGAATCTATCTTAACTCATGAATCTCCTTCTTGAAGCATGTCTCCTCACGATATCCAAGCCCATTGCAAAAATTGCATTTGGGCCTCTCCTTCTTAGGCTTGTCTTCCTTTTGATGTGATCTTTCATTGGATCCTATCCTTGAATTTCCTTTATTCTTTTCTTTCCGTTTAGATGGTGCTACAACTAGAGCATGAGACTTTGAGGAAGAATTTGCATTGTTGAGTTTGGATTGTTCCCCTGTCAATTGCTCACAAAAAGTCTCAAAAGAAGGCATCACAAAACTATCTCCTAGTCCATCCATGGTAGAGTAAAAGGAAGTAGAAAATAGGAAATGAACCTTTCAACTTAGAAAATATCATGAAAATGCATTCCTTATCTGTTTTGTCTTTCCCACACCCTGACAGTTGTGTCCTCAAAGATTTGGATTTCACCAAATAATCTTCTATGGAGGGATATGAATCAACTAATAGAGATGCTAGTTCTGACTCTAATTGAAGTGCATGAACATCACTTACATAACCAAACAATTCTTTGAACTTATCTCATACCTCCTTTGGAGTGGAGCACCCTCAATGTGGAAGAACAAGGAATTGGAAACATGGAGTGCAATCAATCGCATGGTTTCCTCACACTTGATGCAATGTTGGAACTTCTCATACTCTCTAGTCAAGTGGGGTTGATTTTCATTCAAGGTTGACCATAGGCCTTTTGACCAAAGGATACATTTCATGCTTACTTTCCACGTGTGATAGTTGTGGGGAGTCAGGATTTCAAAACCTGTGTCAACCATTAGAGAAAGAACCAAGTACAATAAAAAAGATATCTGAAAAGAAATGTGAATCTGGTGATATATCAAATTGCAACTGAAATGCAGCCCCTTGATGCAAAAAAAACTTCCTCCAAAAAATAAGATATCCACGTGATGATAAAAGATGCTCAAAGTGACAAACAACCAAAGCAAATCACCTGGTGCTAAATCTAAAAGTAATGAAAAGACTGATGAAAAATACACTGGAATACCTCCCTAATGCTTCTAGAATAATAGATTTTTTACAATCTGGTGAGGAGATATTTCCTTTCAAGTCCAAACTAGGGTTTTCACTTCAACTGACTGAAACTTTTGATGGTAGTAGAATGCTGAAAAAAAAGAGAACCACTAGAAAGTAGACTTCAACACCCTTCCAACAATATCTTGTTTGTTGAATTTTGAGATTGTAGGAAAAAGTTACGGCCCTCGAAAGATCAATGTTGCATTGGGAGGTGGTAGGCTAACCAGAAGCAAAAAATAGCCCCAGGGGCTAACAAAATTTTGGCCCTTGGTCGTTGATGTGATTGCGGGCATTGCTGGTAGAAAAAAAACTCACCCCCTAGGAAGTGGTGTTAGAGCAGTGACTAGGCGGTGGTGTCAATGGCATGATCGAGATACATGTGGCACCACTCAAGGTGTAGCAGAGCCTCCAATTCGTGATATGACCAGCGCTTTGGCAGTGGGGGCTTCAATAGAGAACAAAGGATGCTTGCTCGTGTCGATGGTGTAGGATGGCCAACAGATTGACCAACTAGTGGTGGAAAGGACAACAGTTGACAAGATCGGATGTGATGGCGGGCCCCCCTCTAGTACAAGCTTTAATGAAGCTAACATATTCTACAGAATGTTGAAGAAAAACTGATTGACAAAAAACCAAAAAAATTGAATATTGTAAAATACAATTCAAAATTTAATATAAATGTCGATTAATCCACAAAATAAAATATGTAGAAAAATATTTGATGTCGACCTGATGGAGGAAAACTATACTCTATGGATTAAATATTATCAACCCTAGATGTCGACTGCTAAATAAACTAGCAGGTCACCCCTGAATTTTTTTAATTTTCTGCCAAACTTTAGAAACAATAGCCCAATTTTTGGAATGAGAAAAACCCTGTTGACCTAAAAAAAAATTTCCATGGAGGACAACTATAGGGAATGGTTTTTTTACAGCAGATTGTACAGATAGTATAATAAATTTGCAAACCCTAGATAATACCTCTAATGGCGCCCAGTGATACATCTTTGATTTTGATGAATAGGCAGGTGATCTATAGGTTTTGATGCCTTTTGAGCACAATGGTGAGGTTGGAGAGAGCCTGATCTGCAACAGAAAACAACTTAGTCCCTAGGTAGAGCCAACTAGCCTGCAAAGAAAAACCTTCAAGCTTGTAAAGAATCTCACTAGCCAACTTTCTTGATCTTGGGATGAACTTTCAATGGAAAAGCTCTGATACCATGTTGAAATGATGGATTCACAATGTCCCTAATGAAGCTATAGTCTTCAAGAGGACCTCCAAGAATAAATTCACCCACACAAAAGTGTTGCAACAATGGCATTCAAATAGAGATTCTATTATCAGAGATTATGATTTACAAATGTACATATGCCCTGATTAAATAGGAAAGAGAGAAATCTAGAATGAAATATGATGTTTCCAAGTGTCTTGATCACACAACATGTGAGAACATGTAAACCCTAACAACCTACCTAGGGAATGATGGAGTGATTGAGATAAGTTCTAGATGATATTCTAGAAGGAATCTTATCTCCTAAATACATGGAAAGGGTAATGACCCCATTATTAATGATTTTCTAATAATGCAACCTAGGACTTAATCAATTAAATAAAAGACCTAACTAAACTTATGCTAGTGTAATTAAATGATTAATTACACCAAAAATTCTTTCCTCCCTAAATCCTTATAGATATCATCGAGAGATCTTGGGAATGTGATAGTAAGATAAATCAAAAAGATAAGATCATAAAAAGATAAACAATCCTGCAGTATCACTTGCTATAGCTATTTGATGTTTTAGGATGTTATCCATTATTGATGCTTATTCTATGAACATTTTATCCATTAAGACATACGTTAGGATGTTAATCATGAATTATCGATTAGTAGGTAGTTAATACTTAGGCATTGTTATAGTTTGATAGTGATCCAATTGTTTCAATTTTTACTTTGGAAGTTTTGATTTTTATGTTTGTTTTATTTGTTGATTGCTTTATCAAAGGTTGAAGGTGATGATTGTTTATTATGAATAGGAATTTTATTTCGGATAGGTGTTAATGGAGATAGGACCTTTTGTAATTTTCTGATTTATTTGATGTTCTTTTTGTTGTTTTCCGGAGATTTAGAGACAATTAGGGAAACCAAAAGGGACTGAACTAGTGCCTTAGGGGTTGATAAAAGATTAGCCTTGCCTAAGTGATGAACGCAAAGACATCATAGTTTGACTGTATTAAGTAACACTATTTTTTGGAGTTTTTTGACTTTTTATGAATGTTTTGGATTTTGAGAATTTATTTGGATGTTTTTGTTTGTTTTGGAGGACTACCCTAGGGCCTTGAGGGCACATCAATGATGGCCTTGCCTATGTTATCCATGCAAAGGCTCGTAGTTTTCTTATTTTGTGACTCAATTATAGCTTGTCCAGAGATGACCTACAATGTTTTGGGGATTTTGATGTTTTGAATTTGTTTTCTGGATTTTTTTATTTTTGATATTTTTGACAGTGTTGGGATGTATAAGGATCCAATCCACTACCAATTTTAGGAAGTTTCCCCTAGCTCGAGACACGATTACGTTCATTACGGTTGATGGATGAAGATGGTGTTACAGGGTTCGATACTTGATCAATTATCGAGCCATGGTTGGATACATGTTATATTATGGGATGAATTGGGTAGATTCTTTACATAGTGTTGATAGATAGAGATGTAGGTTTTATTCAAACCTAGCACCTATTTACCAGGTTTTCACTATGGTACTTGTCATAGAAGCACCACAAAGTGGTTTTCACTAAAAGGACATTTTATTTCTCTTTACTATTTTTCATGTTTTTTTCAAAAAAAATCAATTTTTTTCCTTTTTAGCTTTTTTTCTTGAGATATTATGATGCACTCAAGTATAAAACCTTTTGAGATGGCTACTATTTAGAGGTTCAGCTAAAGGTTCTCCTTCAAGAGTAGCCAATTTATATGCTCCTGGGCCATAGCTTGTTATTATGAAAGGACCTAACCAATTTGGTTCAAACTTCCCTTTTCCATCTTGATTTAGTTGGATCTTCTGATTTTCTTTCAGTACTAAGTCACCAACTTGAAAGATTTTTTTCTTAATCTTCTTGTTATAGGTTCACTTGAGCTAATTCTAATAAACCTATCTAGATGGTTTAACACGCTCAAACATCTTTCATCTAGAAGCTCTAGCTCATTAAGTTTAGACACTTGACATTCCTCATTGCTGACTATGCCTTTCAGGGATACTCATAGTGATGGGATTTTGACTTCGATAGGTAGGATCACTTCAGACCCGTAGACCAAGGAAAAAAGTGTTGCACCTATAGGTGTAGGAATGATGGTTCAGTAAGCCCATAAGGTTGGGTTCAGCTGCAAATTCCAATCACATTTGGCATCATTAATAGTCTTTTTCTATATTTTTAGAATGGTTTTATTGGATGCTTCAACGTAACCATTTCCTTGGGGACAATATGGGGTCGAGAATTGTTGTTGAATAGAAAAAATTGAGCAGATCTCATGGACATCTTGGATCTTGAATGGAGTTTTGTTATCTATTATGATAGTTTACAGAATTCCATATCGACATATGAAATAGTTCAAGATAAACTTGGATATCTATTTCCATGTGATGTAGGTTAGGCGAATAGCCTCTATCCACTTTGTAAAGTACTTAGTTGTAGTTATAATGAATTGATTCCCATTAGATGAAGTGGGAGATATCTTCCCTATCAAGTCTAATCCCCACTGTGAGATAGGCCATGGTGTAGTTATAGGTCATAGCTTCTATGTTGGTGCATGAACAAGATCACTATGTTGTTAACATTGGTGACATTTCCTTGAGTAATGAATGGATTCTTGCTCCATTGAGGGTCAAAAATACCCTATTCTCAAAAAAAATTGTACTAGATTAGGTCCACTAGCAAGAGACCCACAAATACCTTCGTGCACTTCTTGTAAAGTAGTTTGTGCTTCATCCATATTGAGACATCGAAGTAATGTACTTTCTAGACTTTGTTTGTATAGGGTCTTTCCTAAGATGGTGAATCAGGATGTTTGGAAAACAAACATTTTCTTTTGGTTTGTCGTTACATCATGGGGTATAATCTCATGCTAAATATATGCAAATGTATCTTGGTACAAGGTGAGTTAGGACCAACAACATCACAAACAAGTTTGGATTTTGGGATATCAAATGTTGGTATACGTAATTGCTCCATGAGAAATTCATATTTGGGAATGTTTTGGGGAATGTCGATGAGTGAACCTATTGTTGCCATAGCATCAACTGCTCTGTTGTTGATTTTGGGAACCTATTCAAAGGTGATGTTGATAAAGTACCATTTGAGATTATCCACCATTCTTTTGTATGGAATTAGCTTATCATCCTTTGTCTGGTACTCATCATTTACTTGCCTTATAACTAGTTGGGAGTCTCCATAGACCTATAGTTTCCTTATCTTCTATTCTATAGCCATCTTTAGTCCAGTGATGAGCACTTCATATTCAGAAATGTTGTTGGTACATGGAAAGGAAATCTTGTAAGCCTTGGGTATACTATCTCCTTGAGGTGTGAGAAATAAGATACCATCCCCTGAGTCATGTTGAGTGTGGGACACATCAAAGTACAAGGTCCAATGGCTTGAATGATCAATTAGAAATATTCTTTCAAATGGAAATTCTGACACTAGAGGTTGATGATCCTCTATAGGTGCATTCGCTAATTGATCTGCTATGACTTGTTTTATGGATTTTTTGTCAATGTATTCCATATCAAATTCACTAAGTATCATTACCCACTTAGCGATCCTGCCTATTAGAGCGTCCTTTTCCAATAAATAATTTAAGGGATCCACTTTTGATATCATATTTACTTTCATGTTTAATATGTAGTGTCTCATCTTTTTTGTTGCAAATATGATAGATAGACATGCTCTTTCTATGGGCATATAGTTTTACTCAAAGCCCACCAGGGTTTAGCTGATATAATATAATTATCTTTCCTTGTTATTGTCATCTAGTTGCACTAACAGAGCTCCTAATGCTTATGGTGTTGCAGATACATACAGGATCATTGCCTTATTTTGAATTGGAGGCATTAGTACTGGAGGAGTGAGAAAATAGACCTTGACCTATTGGAAATCCTAATCACATCTACCATCCCATTTGAATGTTATGTCTTTATGTAACAAATGGGTGAATGGTTGGCACTTATCTAGTAACTATGCAATGAATCTCTTGATGGATTGTAGCTTACCTTGTAGACTTTGGAGTTGTTTCAATGTTTTTGGAGGAGGCATTTCTAATATAGCTTTTACCTTGGTGGGATCTACCTTGATGCCTCTTCTTGATACAATGTAACCCAAAAAATTTCCAAATGTCACACAGAATACACACTTATTTGGGTTGAGACACAGGTTGTATTCCTCCATCCTGTAAAATACCTTTGCTAGGTTATCCAGATGATCTTTCCATTTCATTGATTTTGCTACTATATCATCCACATAATCCTCTGTAGTGATGTGTAACTATAGACATCCAAATATGACCACTCCCATATGGTCAAATCCATCTCCATTATTCATCTATTTCATCAATGTTATTTAAATGACTTAATTAATATTTCCCTTCCTCTAAGGTTTCTAAAGTATTTAATTTAACAATTAAATACTTTACCTTTCATCCCTTCTCTAAATTAAATAAATATATCAATTTATTTAATTTAGTCATTTATCCTTTTTGAATTTAAATCAATTTTAAATTCCCTCTTTTCTCTCTCCTTGTCACATCCTCCATAACCCTCTTCTAAGCTAGATTAGTTTAATTAATCCATGATTAGGATGTGCACACCTTTAATCAGGATTACTGTCACATCCTCCATGTTTGGCCACTTGTCTCTAATCCTTCATTAGTCTTCTTAATCACTTGTTTGCACAACCTTAATCTAATCCTCATGCCATTTTTGGTATGTCCTCCAAGTCAACCTTTCATAAGTGCTTTCTTTATTAATCCATGACCTCTTCCCCATGTGAATCAAAAATTCACATTTATTCATTCAATGCTACCCTCTTCCCCATGAAGGTTGTTGGGAAATTCTAAATCCTCTCATAAGTCACATCACTTACATGGGCAAGGACCTCCTTTATGAGGACCTTGTCTTATCCTCAAGGTACTTCCAATAATGTGAATTTAAAATTCACATTTATTATCCCAACAACTTCTCTCTTCCCCATGATGATTAGCGAAGACTTCTAAAATTCCTCACTTGTCACCATCCTTACCACATGGGGACAAGAGCTTCCTTTTTTAGGACATCTTCTCCTAATCCCAAGGTATTTGCAAGTACCTCAACCTCACATGTCCTCTCTCCACCTCACATGTCCTTTTGCCTCATTTTCCACATGGCAAGATGTGAGGGCTGGTGAGTCCTCAACTCACCACAACCCTCCATCTTGTCCATGTTGGCTAAATCCTAGCCATTCAAATCTCTAGAGACTCTTCCCCTAAAATAGCGGATTGGGTCTCATTTTTCTCATAACACACATTCAAGCAATCTAGCACTCTCAAGCTCAAGCATTCAATCACTTGCATTTTCCATCCTCCATTGTTGCACTTCAAGCTTGCATTCCATTCAATCTCATACATCTATCAAAACATCCCCATCCATTATTTCATTCTCCACCCAATCTAGAGCATGTCGGATATCATTTTAGTCTAGTTTCCATCAAGGAGCACACAAGAAATCGACATCAAAGGGCTAACCAAAACATCAACTTGAAAAAAGGTATAATCTCTCTTTTATCTTTCTTTTGTTTAAGTTCAACTAGGCTTATCTCAAAGTGTTGTATTGTGTATTTCTCCTCATTGCATTTCTATTGTTTTGCATCATTTAGGGTAGGAAATCACATTTATCTGATTTACAGCATACGAAAATTTAGGACCTAAATGGAGTACTGCTCCTTTCGTTTTGTTGTTGTTTGAAATTTTGAAGGTTGGGTTTACACGATGATTCTACTAAAAGAGGTGATTTTGCAACAATAGGGGTGATTTTCCCTCAAGGCGGTGAGCCTTCCTTCCAGCAGTGATTACATGAAATCACTCATATGTGAAAGAGGAAAATATATCTCACATTCTATCAGTGTGTGCCAGACAGGTTCAAATACTCCATGGGCCAGACTAATTAGTTATATTTCTCAGGTCTCTTCATCAAGCCATATAAAAAAATCAAATCATGGTCGGGGACTCCTAGTGCCTTATTAAATAGTTAGAGGTCGTGTTAGTATACCCTTTTTACTAATCTTAGGATTGTGTTGTGTTGAGCCCCATCTTCTTTGTACAAAACCAATGCATGTATTTTTGGTTGATTCAACATTTGCCTTCTGTTTGCTATTTGTTATGTTTTTGTCCTTTTCCTTAGTTGTTTTTCATCCAAGTCCAGTCCAAGTCTACTATTTGGGCGAGTTTTCCTTTGTCAAGGGTGAACTTGTTGCTAATAGGGGTGAACTTGTTGTCCATAGGGGTGACCCTACCTTTTGTCTGAGTCATTTTCCTAGTCTATTCCTATCAAAATTACCCATTCTTCTCAGTTGGGAAAGTTTTCCATTGAGTTAGGTGAGCCTGACACCTAAAGGAGCAATTTTTCTCTCTGTCTGAGTCATCTTGTCAATCAAACAGTCCATCACATTCGCCTGTTTCAGTGAAAGGGGAAATTCTTCCTCTAAGTTGGGCGAGACTGCTTCATACTTAGGTGATTGTGCTGTATTTTTTAGTCCCCTGTCGACCCCTTGAGTCATCATATTTTCCCATTCCTTGGAAATAGGTGATTTTGCACTCTGAACAACCAATCCCGCCTTCTGTTTAGTCAATCTATTTATCCGTTTCCCTGTTCTAAGAGTCCATTTTCCCATTTCGTGAATCTGTTTCCTCATTCGGTTAGTTTGTTTCCCCATTAGGTGAGCCCATTTTCTCATTAGGAGAATTTGTTTCCCCGTTAAGTGAGCCCATTTTCTCATTAAGAGAATATGTTTCCCCATTCGGAGAGTCTGTTACCTCGTTTATCGATGTCGTTTGAATGTTTTTAGATTTAGACAAGTCCAAAAAATATTTGGGCGACCTTGTACCCTATTTGCGCAACCTTGCAACCTAGTTGGGTGACCTTGCACCCTAGTTGGGTGACCCTACACCCTAGTTGGGAAACCCTGCACCTTATTTGGGCGATCTTGCATCCTACTTGGGTGACCTTGCACCTTAGTTGGGCGATCCTACCCCTAGTTGGGTGACCCTGCACCCTAGTTGGGAAATTCTACTCCCTGTTTGGGAAATTTTGTCACCTATTTATGCTAGTCTAATCTTTGTCTAGAAATTTAATTTTTTGTGTTCCAAGTCATTTGAATCTTTCGTTCACTGTTAATCTTCACCTTAGTCCATCTAAATTTTCCAAATGTCACACATTTATCATCCAAGTCATATAGGTACATCCTAAAGCATCTCTAGGTTGCATATCCATCATTGTTTTCTTAATCCAAATCCCCTGAACTTCATTTGAAGTTATTATCTGAATTGGCCTAGGTTTCTAAAATTGAATGTCATCCTTCAACATCTACTTAGGATTGTTATCCGTCCTAAGTCAACTATCATCTTTGGCCCAATCAATCCACTTTCAATCTCAAAGTGGATTCTGTGTCGCAATCATCTATCTATCCTTTAATCTAAGCAATCAGCACCTTAAGTCACCTAGGGTGATTTTTGAACTTGGTTTAGAATTCCTTCCATCATCTTATCTCATTCATCATTCAATCTTATCAATCATTTCATCAACCGATCTTATCCAATTGCATCCCTATCCAATCATCCAATCAATTGATCCCTCATCCAATCCAATCAATCCTTCAATCATCACTTGGGTCATCTTTGCATTACATATTAGAGTTTAACCACATCTTAGTTCACCTAGTAGCTTTGCACTTTCATGTCCTTTCAGACCTAATCACAAGCCAAGAAAAAAATGGAAGAACAACAAGCCCAGGGTTCCCAACCAAATATCCCTCAAGATCCCAACAATGCTACAAATATCCCTCAAGATCCCAACAACGGTACAAATATCCCTCAGGATCCTAATAATGGTGCTTCATCACAATATAATACTGACATTCAAAACACCTCACCACCTGGATACAAGAACATGGTCAATCAGCCTGAAGTCACAGTTGGTGAATACCTTAGTAATCGTGCCAATGTTTAGATGACAGATCACCTCCTCAACAAGCATGGGGATAAGATTCTCACCACTCTGATCATGAAAGGAGTCAAACCGGCACCTGACTTTAATATGTCACAATATATCGACACCCAGTCTCTTCCTATACCTCAAGACCTACAATCTTCGTAAAACATTCTGGGAAATCCATATGTCCCTGAAGGTGCACCTGTAGAGAATTGGTATCATCCAGAGTTTGAAAATGTCGTGATACATCAAGTCGCAAGTTATCCTTTCCTCCCAACCGCTACTTCTACCACACCACCTGATCCTAACAATCCTTATTCCTATGGCATGCTAAAGAATATTTTGTCTACTCCACCACTCCCGCCTCAACATACTGGTCAAACACCAGTCAACACTATGGGAAATCTTGTCTTTGCATTGATTCCACCTCCAGGGCCTACACTCGCGGGAAATCTACCACCGCCACCTCAAGGTAACATCCCAGTGTTCCAGCAACCTCTTGTTAATCCTCAACATTCCACTGTGTTGCAAGCATTGTCACAACACACTGCTATCCCATCGCAAGCACCACCACAACATACTGCTACCACTGCCATGTCATCTCAACTACCTTATCAACAACCTCCATAGCAAAACATCACGATCCCACAGAAGAATTGCATAATCCTACAACAAAATGTTTTGGTTCTGCAACAATACACTACCGTTCCAACACAACCCCCACATCAAGTGATGCAAGATGAATTGCAACCTCAACAACCACCCCACGGCACCTCTACAGCAATCCCACAACAACAACACATTCCATCTCACCCACTTTATTAGTAGCCACCACAACAACAACAACCACCTTAGCATACACACATTTCCATGCAAAAACAATGGAATCCCCTCACACAATACCTCTACCATCCATCAAGAACATATACTGTCTATGTTGCTACATCCAATCCTAATTGAAATCTCCATATGGCCTCTTAGAATCCACCGTGGACTCAACCGCCACCTTACACCAACCCTTCACAAGCACACTCAAATCCTTATCAAAAAACTTCTAATCCACAACCACCTCCATACATCACACAATAGCCCAACGTTGCATACAATTACCAATCCAATCCATACTACACTTAGCAACAATTGCCCTATCAACAGGGTGCTCCATCCACGTCCTACTATCAACAACTGCCACCATACCAACAAGGAGCTTCCACATCATTGTATTACCAAGCTTCTACACAATATCAGTAGGGTGCTCCATCCACTTCATATTATCAACAACCACCTTATCAACAAGAAGCTTCCACCTCTTACTGTCAAAATCTATCATCCTTTGATCCACCTTACGTCAATCCGCAACCACAATCCACATACGCCAATCAATACCAGCAAACACCTCCAACTTATGACCAAACTGTTTATGCCCCATCCTCATCATATTAGTCATATCCTCCATACAATCAGCCTAGTCCATCTAATCTGACTCCCGCAACGCCTATCAATAAAGATCTAGAAGAAGTCAAAGTTGCGTTGAAGGACTTGCAAGCAGGGACCGACAAACAATCGTTTAATTTTGAAGAAATTTGTCCCTATTCGTTTGATCACTCTATTTCATTAGTTCCTTTCCCAAAGCATTTTGAAATGTCAAAATTTGATAAATACAAAAGAACAAAAGACCCCAAAGCTTACCTTCAAGAGTTTTATGCCCACTGTCAAGAAGTCATGCATAATGACAATTACCTCATGAGATTGTTTCCTAGGAGTTTATAGGGGATATCCCTTGATTGGTTTATGGGTCTCGAGAAGGGATCTATCAAGTCCTTTGCACAGGTTTCAAAAGAGTTTGTCTCCCACTTCTCCTTTAATTTGGAGAAGGGCATCGGTACATTAGATCTCCTGAAAGAAAAGCAGCGTGAGGGAGAAACCTTTCCAAGTTATCTCCAAAGATGATGAGCTCTAGCCAGTCGGATGAAATCCCTGCTAAGAGAAAAAGACATGGTCACCCTGTTCATTAAAAACTCTCATCTGGATATGGTCCACAATTTTAGACTTCACTGTGTCACGACTTTCATAGAAATAATGGAGAAAGGTCCTATCCTTGAGAGGGAAATTATCGCCAAAGGGTTAGTCAAAATATTTAACACTGATAAAGAGAAGTCATATGGGGATAAGCCTCCTTATTGGAACAAATACAAAAATGTTGTCAATGATGGTGTCACTGACACCAAACACGTGCAAGTGGAAAATTCTTCCCAGAAGCCATAATATCCCGCTCCTCAGCAGCCAAATCCTCATGCCATATCAGTGCCACAGGGGGCACCTTGTCCTACCCAACAATCCAATCAAAATAACCAAGGGAATAGCAAACGCCAATTCACTCAACTAGGAGAACCCTTGAGCATCGTGTTTCATAATCTCCTTCAAGCAAATTACCCAATCACATATCCTATGACCAAGCCTCTTCACGAATCCAAGCCAAAATAGCCTAGTACAAAGAAAATGAATATTGTAAGTTCCATAAGATTGAAGGGCATACATTAAACAAATGTCAGGGTTTAAAAACATATATCCAGGATCTCATAGATCGAAGTGACATACATGTGGATGCCAACATGGCACCCTCATCCAATGCTTAATTACAGATATATCAAAATGATTTTCCTAAGCATAATCAAGGTCCAAGCACATCAAACTCAAACCCTGGGTCTAATAACAACAATGATCAGAATAATAGCACAAACAACATCAGTTACAAAAATGTATTGTTTGATTATCAAGGCATTGTCATGCATAACGAACAGGTAGATTCACGTGTGTCTATGATACACGTAAAAGGAAAGGATCCACAATGTGTTGTTACAACCCATCGAACCTGCATCATAGTCCCTAGAGCCTCTACATCCACCCAACTGCCACCTGTGAGTTTGAATACAACATTCTTGATCATCTAGGAAAGACCCTTACCCAGATATCTATTCTAGATTTCCTTAAGTCTTCTCCTGTATACCAATAAATCCTAAATAAGGCCTTACAGGACACCCAAGTTCCCAATGACATAGATCCTACGCAATTTCAAGCATTGGTAGAACACCTCTCAGCAACCTATCAATTAGGTTTTAGCCAAAACGACATGCCTTGCATTGACTCCAACCATAACTATCCCCTCCATCTAGAGGTCCTTGTGAATCGTCATAAAGTAAAGAGGGTCTTGGTAGATAATGGTTCTACCCTGAACCTTTGCACATTGAAATTCATAAAACAGGTGGGATATACCCATGTTGACTTAAATAATCAAGTCATCACTATTAAGGCATATGATAATGCAGAGTGTGATTCTAAAGGGACGATTTGTCTTCCAATCCAAGTTGGGTCAGTGATGCAATACACTACATGTCATGTCCTTGATCTGGAACTCCCCTACAACCTCCTCCTCAATTGTCCATGGATCCACGCTATGCAAGTCGTACCATCCACATACCACCAATGTTTGAAATTCCTATTTAATGTGGTGGAAGTTACAATTCACGCAGACCCTCAACCGTTTGAATATTTTCATGCATTAGAAGCTTCTTTTCCCCATTCTCATTGCTTCCCTAGAGTGGAAATGGGACCACCTCAAACATCATCATCCAACTCATCTACCACTGCACTAGCCACTACATCCTCCACCCCATCATCTACATCTGATTCCACCCTTACCAAAGTCCAGATCATTGACAAGGGCTATGGTGAATAATGTGTACAACTTTGAATGTGGCAACCATGCCACCCCCACCACAAACATATGGCCAACCTTCTCTATCTGTACCAAAGGAAGAAGAGAAGATGATAGCCATGAGCTCCAAAAATGTGGGATCTAGTACCTTCTGCTCTCCTGGATTAAGGCAAGACACACCAAAACATGATATCAACCAGTGGGTATATCATGAAGAACTTGAACCCTCTCCCCCTTTGAAAGAATATTTCCAAGAGACCTATCCTTAGCCCTCTAAGTTTGAAGAGAAATACAATTATTATGGGGAGGCATTGGTGTTGAAGAGCAAGGCAGATGGCAGTCGATTGACACTTTTGTGCATCAGCAAAATCTAGGTTTGGGGTATGATACCAAACAAAAGGGTCATATGGCACCATCTAGTGCCTCTAACAACGTCAATGAGAGAAAAAATCTCCTTGAAGACATACCGGAGGAGGAATCCATCAAACACGCATATGATGATGTAGATCACATTGACCTTTCTTCCATGTATGAATGCTTATTCATTTGCACCATCAACCTATCCCTTCGTCATCCTAAACTCATAGACTAGGACCTACATGGTAGTGCACCTATCTACACTTTTCCCTCAATGGATCAGTATGTACATCTTATGGGATTGGGGGAAGATGAATTCCCTAACCAAAAAAGTAAAAAGAAGCAAAATAAAAAAGGGTCACCTAGCGAAAACCTCCCTGAGGCACTTTGTGACTTTGAAAAAGTAAAAAAAAAGGGTGTATCTGATAGCGAAAAGCTCGATGAGGTGCCAGAAGATGGGGACATTCATCTTCCCCTTGTAGGAACTCAGTTGTTTGAAATATCATCCATTATGATTGAGGAAACACAATAAATAAATTTGGGAACTGAAGAGGATCCCAAAATCACATATGTAGCTAAAAAACTATCAGAGGAAGACTACTCTACCATCACTAAGCTTCTCAAAGAAGGCATCATGAATTTCACATGGACATATTCAAATATGTCGAGTCTCGATCCTGCTCTAGTAGTACATCATCTGGACATACATCCTGATGCAAAATATGTCAAGCATAAACTCAGGAAAATGCACCCCCAAGTAGCTCTACTGGTCAAGAAAGAATTGGAGAAGCTATTAGAACTTGGATTCATAAGACCCATTGACTACTCTGAATGAATTTCCAATGTAGTACCAATTTCTAAACCAAACGGGAATATTAGGGTTTGCACAGATTTTCGGGATCTCAACAAAGCCTGTCCCAAAGATGATTTCCCTTTGCCAAACATAAACATGTTGGTAGACTTAACTGTAGGGCACAAGATGCTTTCCCCCATGAATGGCTTCTCTAGATATAATTAGATCAGAATTGCACCTGAAGATCAACATAAAACAACCTTTATCACACCTTGGGGCACGTTCTACAATAATGTCATGCCCTTTGGCCTCAAGAATTCAGGGACCACTTACCAGCGAGCCATGACCGTTATCTTCCATGATCTCATTCATACAATAATGGAAGATTATGTTGATGATTTGTTAGGGAAATCAAGAACAAGAGAAGAGCACCCGGTAATAATTAAAAAAATCTTTGAGTACCTAGAGCAATATAAAATATGACTAAATCTGAAGAAGTGTGTCTTTGGAGTCACATCAAGAAAACTATTGGGTTTCATTGTCTCCAAAAGAGACATAGAGGTCGATCCAACAAAAGTTAAGGCAATCATGGATATTCCTCCACCGCGTAACCTAAAACAATTAAGGAGCCTTCAAGGCAAGTTGCAATCCATCCAGCAATTCATAGCTCAATTAGCTGACAAATGCCAATAATTCACTCATCTCCTAAAAAAGGATACCACCTTTAAGTGGAATCAACAGTGTCAACTTAGTTTTTGACAAGATCAAAGAGTATTTGGCTCACCCGTCCATCCTTATGCCACCAACTCCTAGTAAACCACTCTTGTTGTATATTTATGCTACTTCAGTAGCACTGGGGGGCATTGTTGGCACAACATGATGATTCAAGGAACATGCAATCAACTACATTATCCAAACCCTGGTAGGCTATGAACTCAATTATTCCTAGATGGAAAAAGCTTGCCTAGCTATGGTTTTCAGTTCATAAAAACTTTGACATTACATGCTTAGTCACCCAGTGAAGCTCATCTCCAAGGTCGATCCACTTAAATATTTGTTATCCAAAATAACTTTAACTGGTCGTATGGCTAAATGGGTTATACTATTAAGTGATTTTGATATAGAGTATGTGGATCGAAAAGCTATTAAAGGAAAAGTGATAGTCGATCAGCTAGCAGATGCTCCCCTGGTAGATGCTTATCCTCTGGTCACAAAATTTCTTGATGAAGGGGTCTTCATAGTAACAAAAGAGCCACATGGACAATCTATTTTGATGGGTCATACACACACAATGGATCGGGGGTAGGAATCTTGCTTGTCACTCCCCAAGGTGATTACATACCGAAGTCATTCAAGTTGGCTTTTCTGTGCACAAACAACATAGCTGAATATGAAGCTCTTCTTACTGGCCTTAAAATCACAATCCAATGGCATATTACTCACTTGAGAGTATTTGGTGATTCCCAACTCATCATCAAACAGGTCAACAATGAGTTTTTGAAAAAAGATGATACATTGTTACCTTATAAACGCATGGTAGACGACTTCAAAATGTATTTCACCTCAATCTAGTTTGACCAGACTCCAAGAGTGTAGAAAAAAGTAGTGGATGCAATGGCTATCATTGGTTCCTGAATTGACATGCCTAAAGATTGAACAGAGTGTGAGTTCCTTGTTGAATAACTCTTAATCCCATCCTATGATATCCCTGAAAGTGAGATGGTGTGTGACATTGTAGGTCCTACATCACCATGGTACCATGATATCTACACCTACCTTTATGACAATATCTTATCTTCCGATTTGACACACAAACAAAGAAAATCTTTCATCCAACGTACATCCTATTATACTATCATAGGTGATACACTTTATCGTCATGGGTATGATGGAACCCTCCTCAGGTGTCTAAATGAGACTAAAGCCCACACTGCATTGACAGAAGTACATAGTGGTTTTTGTGGGGCCCATTCAAATAGAATGGCACTAGCTAAGAGAATTCTCAAAGCAGGTTACTATTGGCCTACCTTAGAACATGATTCTTGTGAGTTTGTGAAGAATTTCCTACCCTGTCAACAACACGCAGATTTGATACATGCTCCTACATAGGATCTCCAGCCTCTCATAGCACCATGGCCCTTTTCTCAGTGGGGTTTTGACTTGATCAGCAAGATATATCCCCCATCCTCTAATGGCCATACCTTTATCATCATTGCAACTGAGTACTTCACCAAGTGGGTGGAAGCTATGCCACTCTCGCAAATCACGGGTACTCAGAT
>VDFB02343659.1:0-17828 GCA_007258455.2 Sequoia sempervirens | reverse complement strand
AATAAATGAAGAATGCGACTTTGCTTGAAAAAATAATAATAAATTTAAATAAAATACTTCAACTCTGAAAACTGTGAAAACTACTGATAATAATGTTGCCAGATAATCTATTATACTTCTGAGATGATTACATTGAAGATCAGATAACATGCTAAGTAAAAAGGCAACAAATATTTGAAAACCTGATTTTTGAAACAGCAATAAATGATCTGGTGAATATGGTACGGCTGCAATAAATAAGAGCTTCTCCTCTTGTCTGGCGATCTCCACTGCCTTCTGAAACCCCAGCGCCCTCAAAGAAACAAACTGGGAAGCTGAAAGGGAGGCGTTTCTCTTGAAGATGAAAGTACGGCCCAAGGACAGAAAGTACGGCCTGCTGCAAGGTACGGCCTGTCAGAAACATCAATGAAGATTGTACGGCCTCCTCTGTAATCACTGTCCAAGTCTCTGAAATGATGCGCCTAGATGAATAGTTAACCTCTGAATGCAAATACTGAAAGAACTCTGAAGATAATGAATTCTCTGAAGCTCTGTGATTTCTCCTGAATGAAGAAACCTCTGCTGCAATAAATCAAGTGCTATTTCACACCCTCTGAATTGCTTCCAGTGGAGATGGCTCGTTCCCCAAGGAATTCGAACTCGAAACCCTAAAGTCTCTTGCTCAGATCAAAGTTGATCAGTTCTCAAATTCAATAATCATCATAATGCCCAATTCCCAATGCAACAGCATAATAACCCTCAAAAGTGCGATTTCCTTAAAGATAGGGTTTCATTAAAAATTCGCACTTTTATTATTTTATTATTTTCCATAGTTCTCAGCCAAATTTTTAAAATAAAATATAATCACAAATTTGGCCCCTTCTGATGATGGCGACCCCCTCAAATAGAATCACTTAAGTTATAATTTAATATTATAACTTTATATTATAATCATTAAATAATTAATATTTAATTTCATATAATTGTAACATAATATCTCTTCGTTTTTCACCCGGCGACCGGACATTCAGCCACGTAATTGACCGACGTGGATTCTCAACATCGCTAAAGCTATACCGCGAAAATAGCAGGGTTCCACTGACGCTGTGAATCAAGTAAAAATAGCAACTTCCGCAAAGTTCCAATCGAAGCCTAAACGAAGCCTACCGATCAAACTCGCCAATCAAGTTTGTTGCCGATTGACCCTATCTAGTCTTTATCACCACGAGGGTCGTGGTGGGATAGGCTAATCCTTGCATCGATGTCACCAGAAGGGACACATGTTTCTACTTCAAGTTTGCATTTGATCACCATGCTTAGCCATTTTTGACTTGGATGATTTCTTTCCAAAGATGTTCCCTTGATGAAATTTTGACCTGGAACTTGATTTTATCAAGTGAATATGATCTTAGGACCTCTTTTCCTTTGCATTGATGGATAACTTCAAGAGCATCGTTTCATGATTTTGTGAACATTTTGAAATTTGCAGGGAGACAAATTGCAAAAAGCTAAACTGTTTTGTCAAAGTTAATAGCAAAATATGTAAATAATATTATTAATGCTTTGGGATGTTACAATGTATTATGCAAATGCTTGTAAATCATTGTATTCTTGTTTTCTTATACAATCTCCTCAAACTATGCTATGTGTTGTACCCAAAATATTTTTTTTGGCATTTTGCTTAAATTGAGTTAAATCATGTAAAAATGCTGTCAAAAGTCTGTTTCAGGTCAAACCAAACATAGGATTTTTGTGGGTTTCTGTCAAGGAACACGTGCAAATTTCTAAAAAATTGAAAATTAAGGTTTTATGCCCCTATTTTTAGGGAAACACCTGAAAATAGGACCTTCCCGGAAATGATCGATAATGATTTTGATAGGATTAATCGACTTCACGATCACACTGATCAAGTTAGAATCATCAAAAGACATGTTTTACTCTGGTGGGTCTATTTTTGTTTTTTAGGAACAAAGTTAGGAGCTCTGCAGCCATTAATGGCAGATTGGCCAGTACCAGGTGCTGAAAGCTAAGCTTCAAAAGCTTCAACAAAGAAACCATGGCAAAAATGCTCAAAAAGATGCTCTACGACGAAAGGGATTTTCAAAAATGAAAAATGCTAAAAATTGACCAAGTCTAGAGAATGCATGCCTCGCTACCAAGAGGAGGCTATGCAGTCAAATGCCTTAGTCAGTTTTCCAAACACCCATACATGCATCATGGTGAAGGTATGTAATGTCCCCTTCTCGTGCGTGATCAATTCAGTTGACCGTCGGCCTATTCCGGAGACCTGTAGGCTACTTGGAGGGTAAAATTAGGGTTTCCTGTTTTGGAGGATGTTGTTGCTTGAAGTTTGGAGATTGAATTGCGGATTCTTTCTGGGTTTTCAGTGAGCTTCACGGTGGTATAACATGCAGTGTGATCCGAGCACCTTCAGGAATTTACTATTTTTAGTAAATTTTATTTCTGGCAGTGGTCCTGTGGTTTTCAATGCAGTTGGCTTTCTTCTTCAGTCAGTTCAGTTGGTGATTTGATTTTTGGCCCTTGGATGCATTTCTGGAGAGATAAGTTAAGTGGATTTAAATAATGTTATATTTTAATGTTGACCCCTTGGCCTAGCTTTATCACTTCAAGTTGTTTTTAAAAGGGGGACTTCATGGTGGCATGTCTCATCGAGAGATTATTTTAATATTTGCTAAAGGCCAAATTGATGGAAAGCCTAAAGGGGGACGCCAATTTCAAGGAGCCTATTATTTTATTAAAATCAAATATTACCTCATGAAAAGGGACGCCTATTCTTGGAGGGAAATGAAATCAAATTCAAAATTGAATGAGGGCGCACTTTCTAGATGCTTCTGGAAGATGCTTGGAAAGTCTATATAAGGAGACCTTTTCTCTTCTTTTTTATCATCTTATGTCTTTAGTAAAGTTATGCTGCCGGAATGGTGTCAGGATTGCTTCGAGGAATGAATGCCTCCTACCCTTGGCTCGACTTCTTGCTTGAAAGATAGCAACTAGTGGAGAGTTTAGTTGTAGAGGATTTTGTTGCACTTGTAGTAGGGTATTTTGCATATTGTAGCTGAGTTTTTGCATGTTCTATTAATTTTGGAGTTGCTGGTTTTATCATTGCTGATTCTAGATTTCTCTCATCTCTTGAAATAAAAATAACCTCGTTCTGGGTGTTGTCTCTTTGAGTCTCTTTGCTAGGGGCGACCCTATGGTGCTAATATCGGATCTTTTCTTCAAGAAATGAATTTTATGGAAGCAAGTCGCCCTTCTTGAGGGCCGTACCAAGTACGGCAGCATTGGGATTTGTGCTAGATAAAAAATAGAGGGCTGTTTGTGAGGTTTTGTCATTGGGATAGGGGCGCCTTCATCTTAGTAGCATCATGCACTTTATTCCAGGAAATTTGAGTGAGTAGGGAGTGAATGGTGAGCATTTTAATGCATTCTAGGGTTGCTGGTTGTCATATTTCAGTAGCTGGTTTGTCTTATTAGAATTATGCAATTCGTCTTTTGGGCAGGGATTGAGTATTAGCAAATCATATTTGGCATTTGAAGAAGTTCATTTAGTTGCAGCTTGAAGGTTCTCTAATACAGTGTATTTGTAGGATTAAATTCTCATTGTAAGGTTGTTCAGTAGTACTGTCAGCCATTTTATTTATCTTGCTAGTCATTGTAATTTATTAGTTGCAACCTAGGGACCCTCTGACCATATGTTAGCCACTCTTGGCACATTCTTGGTTAGAGTTACTTTCAGACAACAGTTCATAGGGATCCTCTGACCATATGTTCTCCATTCATGGCACATTTCTTGGTTAGAGTTACTTCAGCTCAACATGCATAAGATCCTCCGACCACATGCTCGTCTATCTTGGACGCATTCCTGGTTAGAGTTACCTTCCCATTTTGCATTGCATCAAATCCTCTGACCATATGCTCGTCCGCCTTGGACACATTCTTGGTTAGAGTTACTTTCGCATCGTTTTGGTTTCAACTAGCCTTAATGGGTGTGTGTCACTTTGTAATTGCATTTGAAAAAAATAAAAATAAAATTTAGCTCGGTTCTTTACAGTGGTATTAGAGCCAAGATCCTGCCATCCTGTGAAAAAGGCTTTCTATGAGTGACAGAGAAAAAAGATACGTAGTAAGAGAAGAAAAGAAAAGTGCAAAGCAGTGGCAGCCTTATCAGGTTCCAAAAGGTCAGACAACATTAGAGGTATTAAGAGCACATTGGGATTCTTCTCAGGAAACAGGAATGGGGGATGCTGAGAGGACATTGGGTGGTAATGAGAGGTTTACTAGCATTAGGGATGAAAGTGGTAAAGGGAGAGAAAGAACACCAAGTCCGGGAAGAAGGTTCAAGAGGAAGATGGACGCCATGTTGGATATGATATCTTTCATGATGGGGAGAATGGGTCAGAACCCAATTCCACAGAACAATCCAGTGCATACGGGAGAACATAGTGCTTCCAGCCAACATAGTGGACATGCTGACCAACATACTTCAAATAACACATATATCTCTTCCAGGCCATTTAAACCCACTTTCTTGGCACCAGTGAACCCTCAACTTGATCCGGAAGAAAATGCATCATTTGTGGAACAGTTGAGACTCAACCGTGCTGAGTATGATTCCCTCCCTGATGGAATCAAGCAAGACATGTCTTACAACGACTTTGTGGACCATAAAAGGAAGAATAAAGGACAAGGAAGACATCATGATCGGAGGGGAACAACAATACAAAGGGACTTACATCAGGCTCTCAACAAGGTTACGCTTCCACATTTTGATGGGAGTGATAGCAGTTTAGCTAGGGCTTGGATACAGAAGTTAGATAACTATCTAGCTCTTAGACCTATGGCAGAGGAGGAGGTGATTAAGTTCGCTACGTTGCACCTAGATGGGGTAGCGCACGGTGGTGGTACCATGGCCTAGTCACCTTGGGTCATTGGTCAATCACTACCTATGATGAGTTCACCAATAAACTCATAGAGAGATTTGAGAAAAAGGATCCAAAAGTACATTTCAGGGAGCTGGCCCAACTTAGACAGTATGGCACAGTTGATGCCTACATAGCTGAGTTTCAGAGACTTTCAGTAATGGTCATGGGAATCACTGAGAGGCGGTTGGTGATCCTATTCAGTGAAGGGCTTATGGAACCACTCAAGGGTTGGATTAAAGCTTTTGATTCACCCTCTTTACAAGAGGCAATGAAGAAAGCAAGAAATATGGAGTGGGCTGCTCCTAAAGCAAAATTTCAATCCAAGCCATCATTCCACAAAAAGGGTAGAGATAAGAGACCTCACCATAAGGAGACCAAACAGCATAAAACTCATGTCACAAGGTTGGATCCAGAGACACTTAATGAACTTAGAAGAAAGGGGTTATGTTTCAGGTGTAGAGAAAAATGGTCCCAAGATCATATTTGCCCAAAAGGAGCCAAAATTCATCAAATTGAATACTATTCAGCTGAAGAAAGTAATTCTGATTTTTCAGACCAGCAATCTGATTTTGATGACAGTGAAGTGTAAAGAGCCCCAGAAGAGTCTGAAGATGAAAAAGGAGGTGGGGGTATTTTTGCCCAACTTTCGAGCTTTCACAAAAATGAATCCTTCAAAGTTCGAGGGATGATTAAGGGGCAGCGAATAGTTGCTTTGATTGACACTGGAGCAATGCATAACTTCATTGATGAAGGTATGGTGACAAAGAAAGGGCTCCAAATGGAAGAATTTGAAGGCTTCAAGGTTATGGTTGCAGATGGGTTTCACATTTCTTGCACCAAGAAGATTTCAAACATGTCTCTGCAATTGGGCAACTATGAAGTCAAAGATGACTTCTATGTAGTTAATATTGGAGATACGGATGCCGTCCTAGGCATTCAATGGCTGCGTTCACTTGGAGAGATCTCTCTAAATCTGCAAACCATGGAGCTCAAGTTTCAATCTGATGGAAAGAAGGTGGTGCTAAGAGGAATGTCCAATGGCGGTCCTCGGATTGTGTCATTCAAAAGAATGGCGAGGCTAATTCGGCATGATCAAGTTGAGTGGGCTGCGAAATGTATGATTCTTCCAGCTAATCCAGTTGAAACCAAGAGAGACTACCCTCCAGATATTCAGTCTATACTCACCAAGAAGAGCAAAGTGTTAGCTGATTTACCTCCTGGGCCACCTCCTGAAAGGGGATCTGAGCATGTCATAGAACTCAAGGAAGGGGCCAAGCCAGTCATTACAACACCTTATCGGTACCCTAAGAAGCAAAAGGACGAGATTGAGAAGAACATCAAAGAACTCTTAGAGATGGGCTTCATTCATCCAAGCAAGAGTCCCTTCGCTTCAGCTGTAGTTCTTGTGAAGAAGAAGGATGGTACCATCCGCATGTGTGTGGATTATTGTGCTTTGAATCAAAGCACAATAAAAAATTGGTACACCATTCCGAGGATAGATGAGCTCATTGACGAGCTACATGGAGCCAAGTTCTTTTCAAAGATTGATTTGAGGTCGGGCTACTACCAAATTCAAATGAGAGGGTCTGATGTTGAGAAGACGGCATTCAGATGCCACTGTGGTCACTTCGAGTTTTTAGTCATGCCATTCGGATTGACTAATGCTCCTACTACTTTCCAGTCTTGTATGAATAGAGTCTTTCAAAAGCAGTTAAGGAAGTTTGTATTGATCTTTTTTGATGATATCCTTATCTTTAGCAAGACATGGGAAAAACATCTCAAGCACTTGGAGGAAGTGCTTAACATCCTAGAATCATAAAGTTTGTTTGCCAAAGAATCCAAATGTGAATTTGGAATGAAGGAGCTGCTCTACCTTGGTCACATAATCAGTGCTGATGGAGTGAAGGTTGATCCTGAAAAGATCAAGGTGATAGTTGATTGGCCACCTCCAGAGAACTTGACTCATTTGAAAGGGTTCTTGGGTCTTTGTGGTTTTTACAGAAGATTTGTGAAAGGCTACTCTCAAAATGCTGCTCCTCTTACTGACCTCACTAAAAAGGGGGCTTTCTGTTGGTCAAAAAGGGCTCAAAGTACTTTTGATAAGTTCAAGAAGATCATGAGCTCTTGTCCGGTTTTGGCCATACCAGATTTTTCCAAGCCTTTCGAGCTACAGTGTGATGCATCCGGAGAAGGTGTTGGGGCTGTTTTGATGCAAGATAAGCATCCCATTGTGTTTGAAAGTAGAAAGTTAAGGGGTGTTGAACGGACCTACTCCATCTATGACAAGGAAATGCTTGCAATCATGCATGCATTAGCTAAGTTTAGACAGTATTTGGTGGGGAGCAAGTTTGTGGTCAAGACTGATCACAATAGTCTCAAACACTTCATGCATCAGAAGGATTTGAACGAAAGACAACAAAAGTGGGTGAGTAAGCTTCAAGCTTACGATTTTGACATTGAATATGTCAAGGGAAAAAACAACATTGTGGTGGATGCTCTATCTAGGAGGCCTCATTTGAGCTTATTGTGTGAGCTTACTGCTGATTGGAAGGAGATGTTGCTTGCTGATTATGCCAAAAATCAGTTTGCAACCAACATCATTTAAGGTACTTTTCATGATGAAAGGTACAAAGTGGTTGATGGTTTGATACACTGCAAGGGAAGGATCTTTTTGGTGGCCGATTCTAAGCTCAAAAAGAAGATTTTGATGACATTCCATGACATCCCTCTTGCTGGTCATCAAGGGTTTTTCAAGACATATAAGCAGATTCGAGAGAGGTTTTCTTGGAAGGGGCTGAAAGGGGAAGTCCAACGCTACATCCAGGAGTGTCCCACTTGTCAGATGAACAAAAATGAGCATTCTCTTCCAGCTGGTCTGCTGCAACCACTTCCCATTCCCAACCAAAAATGGGAAAGCATATCAATGGACTTCATCGCTGGGTTGCCAAAGGTTCAAGGCAAAGATTGTATCTATGTTGTAGTAGACAGATTAAGCATGTTTGCTCATGTTTTTGCCATCACTAGCTCTTTTTCAGCAGCTCAAGTTGCAGATTTGTTTTTCCATGAAGTGTTTAGATTGCATGGGTTGCCGAAAAACATTGTGAGTGATAGGGACAGCAAGTTCCTAAGCACCTTTTGGCAAGAAGTCTTTAGGATGAGTGGTACGGTGCTCACTCCAAGAATTAGTTATCACCCTCAAACGGATGGTCAAACAGAGATAATGAACAAATGGTTGGAGGGCTATCTTAGAAATTATGCTAAGTTACCGGTTCGGGTTCGGGGACGGGTTCGGGTACGAGAACCCGGTACGTGGGTACGGGCAAAAATTTTTTAGGGGTTTGGGTATGTATGGGTACGTGTGTATATATATATATATATATATTAATAATTTAATATATTATAAATCTATATATATGTATTATATATACAAAAAAAATAAGAGAAATATAGAGAATTGTAAAACTAAATCATTTCATAGTATGATACTTGATCATTGATCAATGCCAAATGCCAAAGATTATTATTAAATGCCAATTGATAGTTGAAAAATATTCAAATAAAATTACTGAATTACAAAATGTAGTTCATGAAACATTGAAACATGATTCAATGTTCATTGTTCATGTGCTCATCAATCATCAAAAGGATTGTCAGAATCATCATGACTTGGATTTTGAGTGGTTTCAACTTCAAAATCATCATCATTTGAACCCAAAGCGGATCCAACACCATGTGATATGTCATCAATATCACCCACATCATCCATAGTGGCTCTAGCAAGATCCTGAATGGTTGCATCCAAGTCAGTAGACTCGGGTGCTACATCCCAAAGCCTCGCTGCCCCCTGCCTGTATTGAGGATCCTTACGTGATAGAAGACGCAAATTGGAATGAATGTACACTAAGTCTTCAGCTCTTTTTGTGTAGAAACCCCAGTTTCCCCTTTTTCTGTCTCTGATTGTTTTTTGAAGGTTTTCTGACGTTTTAGGTTTTTTTGCAAATTTTTGTGTTTTTGATGCAATAATTGAAAGGTACGATTTTGACAATTAATTGAAATAAATTCAATAAAAATAAAATAGCTTTGGAATTGAATGAATAAGGATGCCAGTATCTTTATTTGACCTTCTCAACTGATTACAAAAAATACCCAGATACATGCAATGAGCAAACAATGAATTTTTAATATGAAAAGAACCTGGTATTTGCTGCTAATGAAGTACAGAAATGTACGGCTTCAATAAATACTCCTCTTCTCCCACTGCCTGATGTCTGCAGATGACTCCAGCAAGGTTGGCGCCTCCAATGAAGAAGGTTTGATGCAAAATAGAGAGGCGTTTCTTTTAGAAGGAAGAAACACGTGTTTTGGAGGAGGTACGGCCTGACAGAAAGGTACGGCCTGCTGCTGTATTAAATGCAATTTGTACGGCTTCCACAATAATCAATATTTGAGTCTCTGTAAAGGGCGCCTTGATGAATAGATGATCTCTGAATACCAAACCCTGAAGAATCTCTGACAATGGACAATCTCTGAAGCTCTGTAGTTTTCTCTGAATAAGAAAACCTCTGCTGGCAATAGATCAAGTGATATTCCACACTCTCTGAATTGCTTTCCGATGGAGATGGCTCGTTCCCCAAGGAAGTCGAACACGAAACCCTAAAGTCTCAGGCTCAGATCAATTTGATCAGTCTCTCAAAATCAATAATCACATAATGGCTCAGAAACCAAGGCAAATCCACTAATAAGCTGAAAAGTGCGATTTCCTCAAGAATAGGGTTTTAATAAAATATTTAACTTTTAATCTTTCAGTTACTCCATAGTCTCCGTTAAATATTTTATAATATTTTAATAGTCACTTCTGGCCCCCTTCTGATGATGGGCGCACTTCTTCAAGTAATCACTTGCTATAATTTTAAATTATAACTTTATATTATAAACATAAATAATAATATTTAATCATTATACTAGCTTGTTAACATTTTTCTCATTACTCTTTTGATTCCTCGACCGCTCGATGTCACCAACTCAAGTGATTCCTGATGCCGCCAAAGCCATACAGCAAAATAGCAAGGGTCCCACATCGCCGCCAGAACTCTAAAAAATAGCAATTTCAAAAGTCTCCCGACGCAGCCGTAACGTAAAACAAACAACCGACAAACTCCGGCCGACCGGCTAAGTTAAGTCTGGCGACCTCTATCCAAAACAACAATCAGCTTCACGAGGGTTCGATGATAGGCCATCCGCCCTCTCGAGATGTCACCGAAGGGGGGACATGACATTTTGCAGCCAACCGCATACGCCTGGTGGATAAAGGAGTATGTACTCCAATTCCGCTCACGCGTAAGAGCTGCAAACCTCGAGAGAAACCAACAAAAATTAAAAATAAAGTAAAAAAATGCAAGATAAATTCAATAATGCTATGTTAAATTTTAATACAAATGGCAAAACAAAAATCTTACTTGTGAGAGGATTCGATTGCAAGAGTGTTGAGGTACATATAACCAACGTCCATACGTCCGCCATATCCTCACGATTCCGGCGACAACCATGCACAGGCTCCAACAGTCCACAGTCCGCCCATCCACAACCCCACCTCCCACTTATTCTCCCTGGGATAGAAAGTACTTCAGTGGTATAGTACCTCGGAGATAGGGCATATGCAAGGAGGTGCAATGGAGTTGTCATCTTGTTCCAACGATGAAGAACAATTGCTTCCACCCTTTTGTACAAGGTGTCTTCAGGATCATTCTCTTTTTTTTTTTTTTTTATTTTTATTTTTTCCAACATTGTGTCCATGCTATCATAGACATCCCCCAAGCATGGTTCATCTGTATCAGCAAACCGAAGCATAGACATGATAGGTTCGGTGAATTCCAATACATAATTCACACGATCCCACCAATCGTCATTCAAGATCAATGCCTTGACTTTTTGGGCCCTCTCTGAATTTGATTGCTTCCATATACTCCATTGGTTGCTAATAACCATTTGACTCAATGCATCTTTCACCTCCACAAGTCATCTCAGAACAATTGTGTGAGATGCAAACCGGGTCTCGGCAACCTAAAAACATGTTAATAGTAAGTTAATAACACATTTAAAATATGTAAATAATGCAAAAAATTATTTTATTCAATTATGTAAAACATGACATAAATGATAAATGAAACTAAATAAATTAAATTTTAAAATTTACCTTCAACAATTCCAATGTTGAAAAAGTTCTGAAAATTGCTTGTGACATATGGTGGCTTGTCACAAACATCTGGATCTCCTCAGACTCCTGGTATATTTCTTTCACCCACTCTATTTGGGTGCCAATTGCTTGCATCACCAAATTGAGGGAGTGTACAGTGCACGGTGTCCAAAAGATGTGCTCATATCGGGCCTCTACCAAAGCACCTGCAGCCCTGCAAACTTTTGCATTGTCCGTAACTACTTGGACAACATTTTCACTACCCACCATCTCTATGGAGTCAATGAGAATCCTGGAAATGAACACTGCATCTTTCACTTCCCGTTCACAGTCAACCGCCCTCAAAAACATTGCCCCCTTGGGGGACACTGCAATAACATTAATCAATGGATGGTTTTTGCAATCTTTCCATCCATCGGAAACAATAGATACACCTGTTTCAACCCAAGAATCTCTAATTGGTTTTAGTTGGGCCTCTACATATTTCCTCTCTTTTTGCAATAAGGTGGTACGCACCTTTTCATACCCAGGACTTGTGAAATCAGGAGGTGCACTATTTATTGCTGACACCATGTCCTTCCAATATGGTGATCTCACCAAGTTGAATGGAAGACCATTGGCATAGAGGCAACGTGCAATTTTTTCTTCAGCAATATCTCTTGCCTCCATTTTAAATGCCTTCTCTAATGGACCTCTCTTGGGGGTGGTGGTTTCTGGTTCTTCATCTTCTTCTTCCGTAGAGGGTATAGACAAGAAGGGATGTCTAGAGGGCCTAACTATCCGATGAGTGGGTAATGTTGTTTTTTTCTTTCCGGAACTATAACTAGTTTGTTTTCCTCTTGCAATGGAATTGTCAGCATCTTCTTGTTCTTTTATAAATGCTGCTATTTGTACAGCAGAAAACCCCTTCTTATCTGAGCCCACACACATATTAATCCCTTTACCACCAGGGCCCATAAAATGAAGTTTCACTCGGTAGTAGGAGCTATTATATTGTACATTGCAAAAATTACACTTCCAAACAAACCCCCCTCCTCCAGGAATTTGTGAAATTCGTGTGGTATGTCTCCATAAAGGAGATCCTTTATCAATTTTGAACTTTTGGCTTCCATCCCCACCCACTGAACTTTGACTACTGGCCATTGTTGCAATCTCTAAAAAAAATGAAAAAAAAAAAAATATTTGAAAAACTTATTCACAAACTTGAAAAAATTCATCAAAAACTAAGAAACTTAAAAAAATTCATCAAAAGATTGAAGAATAGGGTTTAAATGCATACCTTGAACACTTAAATCTCCTTTGTAGAAGCTATTTGCCACTCCACAATCGATCTCCTTCAAATGCAATCACCTCCCTTCAAAATGCTAAGATGGACACAAAATATGGAGAGAGCAAAATGAGAGGTAAAAATGAAATGTTTTAGTTTTGAATGGCCTCATATTGGGTCGTTTTAGGGTTTTGAGGCAAAATAGAAATTAAAAAATTGTTTTTTTTTTCACTTTTGGGCCCACTTTTTAAGTGCTGGGCCGTGGGTTCTCAGGGGTTCGCCCGGGTACGTGGCTGGTACCCCCGGGTCCGCGTACCCACGTGCATGGTACTCGCTGGGCACGCACCCTGTGCGTACCCAGCGAGTACCCACAGGCGAACCCGTACCGGGTTCGCACCCGAATCGGGTTCGAGGCCTGTGGGTACGAATTCGGTAACCTAGAAATTATGTCTTGGAGCAGCAAAGAGCTTGAGTGAAATGGCTTCACCTAGGGGAGTATTGCTACAATTCATCTTTCCACATGTCAATAAGGATGTCTCCATTCATGGCTCTTTATGGTTATGAGGCTCCTAGCTTTGCTAATTTGGTGTTTGGTGATAGCAAAGCTCCTCAAGCCAAGGATTTGTTGCAGAAGAGTCAAGATATCTTGAAGTCTTTGAAGAACAACCTTCAAATTGCACAGAATCAGCAAAAGATGTACGCTGATCAACGGCGTATTGAGCGCTCATTTGAGGTTGGAGATATGGTTTATCTTCGACATCAGCCCTGCAAACAGTCTACTCTCAAGAAGAGTGGAGCCGAGAAGCTCAAACCTCGCTTCTATGGGCCATTCAAGGTTATTAGAAAGGTTGGTGCAGTAGCTTATGAATTAGAGCTACCTTCGAATAGCAGGGTGCACAATGTCTTCAATGTGTCTCGCCTCAAGAAGGCACTAGGACACAATGTCATTGCTTCATCACAGTTACCACCTTTGGACGAAGAAGGGCAGCTGATTTTAATTCCAGAGGAGATTCTTGATTCCAGAGAGTGTGGTTTGAGAAGAAGAACAATCAGAGAATACTTGGTGAAGTGGAAGAACCTGCCTTTGGAGGAAGCAACTTGGGAGGACGAGGAGATTCTGTAGCATCCGGACTTGTGATTGCTCGAGGGCAAGCAATCTTGGGGAGGGCGGACTGTAATGTCCCCTTCTCGTGCGTGATCAATTCAGTTGATCGTCGGCCTATTCTGGAGACTCGTAGGCTACTCAGAGGGTAAAATTAGGGTTTCCTATTTTGGAGGATGTTGTTGCTCGAAGTTTGGAGATTGAATTGCGGATTCTTTTTGGGTTTTCAGTGAGCTTTGCGGTGGTATAACATGCAGTGTGATCCGAGCACCTTCAGGAATTTACTATTTTTAGTAAATTTTATTTCTGGCAGTGGTCCTGTGGTTTTCAGTGCAGTTGGCTTTCTTCTTCAGTTAGTTCAGTTGGTGATTTGACTTTTGGCCCTTGGATGCATTTCTGGAGAGATAAGTTAAGTGGATTTAAATAATGTTATATTTTAATGTTGACCCCTTGGCCTAGCTTTATCACTTCAAGTTGTTTTTAAAAGGGGGACTTCATGGTGGCATGTCTCATCGAGAGATTATTTTAATATTTGCTAAAGGCCAAATTGATGGAAAGGTTAAAGGGGGACGCCAATTTCAAGGAGCCTATTATTTTATTAAAATCAAATATTACCTCATGAAAAGGGACGCCTATTCTTGGAGGGAAATGAAGTCAAATTCAAAATTGAATGAGGGCGCACTTTCTAGATGCTTGGCAAGTCTATATAAGGAAACCTCTTCTCTTCTTTTTTATCATCTTATGTCTTCAGTAAATGTCATGTCCCCATTTTTTGGCGAGCATCAGTGATCGTGAGATTGGCCTATCATGAGACCCTCGTAGGCTGACAGAGTGGTTAGAGGGTCGTTTCGAAGCTTGGCTCGGCGTCAGATTGGCAGTTTTGATCAATTGGCTTTCGCTTAGCCCCACGACATTTTGCGTATTCTGTTATTTTAGCGCTTCCCGCAGAGCGGGACCATCACATTTTAGCAGCTATCGGGTATGTGAATCGCTCGAAGTTCGGCCGATCGCACTGACGTACCATCTAAGTTAGAACGAGAAGATATTAATATTTGCGACATTTACAAATATTAATTAATTAATGATTATAATATGCTATAATTTAAAATTATAACTTAAGTGATTTCTCACTGAGGGGTGCGCCCAACATTAAAAGGGGCCCAGTTTGTGAATTAAATTATTATAAAATAATTTTGGCTGAGAACTATTGAAAATAAAAAGAATTAAATTGTCAAATATATTAAAATTCCCTATTATTAAGGAATTCGCCCTTTTGAGAAGATTAAAGGGTTTTGCCTTGAAAGGGGAGCCATTATGACATTTTGGAAAATCAGGAATTGATCAGTTTGTTTGAGGACGGAGACCTTAGGGTTTCATCTCGAAATTCCTTGGAGAACGAGCCATCTCCATCGAATCAGTTCAGAGGGTGTGAGATATCACCCGATTTACTGCCAGTTGTGAGATTTCTTCATCCAGAAGAAATTACAGAGCTTCATAGACGTCTATTTCATCTGGGGTTCAGAGAGATATTCATTCCGGAGGGTTTGCTTGATTGAGGCGCCATTTCAATGATATTCTGGAGAGTTCAAAAGAAGCCATACAAATTATTGTTTGCTGCTGTCAGCCGTACTAGGTACAGCAGGGCCGTACTTTCCACTTAAGTTGCAGCTTCACATTGAAACACATTTATCTTCAGAGTATTTTCTCAGTGTTAGCAACCAGAGAGTATGTATTCAACAAGACGCCATATACAGAGACTTGGATAGTGAATTTGGAGGAGGCCGTACAAATCTGATTTGCTGCAAACAGCAGGCCGTACCATACTGTACCTGGGCCGTACTGCATCAGAAAGGCGTGTCTGGTTCTTGAAGAAAACGCCTGTCACCTTGGTCGCCAATCTTCACCTGTATTGGGCGCTTGGATACTGAGAGCCATTTGAGATGGTTGCAGAGAGGAGAAAGCATTTATTGCAGCAGCCGTACCTTCTGTATCAGATTACCAGCAAGCTGATTTTACCAGGTTTTTACCAATAAAATTGTTGCTCTTTACTTGCATGCTTCAAAATATTATCTGTATTGATGCCAGTTGATGGAATAAAGAAACTCCTTTCATCTAGCTTGTATTTTCTATACTTATTGAAGATCTATCATTTTTATATAATTTATTATTATTTTCAAGAAGAGCCGTACCATTTCATTTATTGCATTGAAAACACAAAATTGGCAAAAAAACCAAAAACCATCAGAAAAACTTAAAACTCAGCCAGAAGCAGTGTCAGGGGGAAACTAGGGTTTCTACAGTGGTATCAGAGCTAAATCCTGCCATCCTGAGGGTTTAGCCATCTTCTGCAGCCGGAACAGATTGGGTTTTATCAGGTATTATTTATGCAGGCGAGCTTTGGTTGACATGCAACAGGGTTCGATCTAGCAGCCGGGAAACATGGCTGACAGAACTGACAGGTATTACAGGACTGATAGAACAGTTGATCTTAGAACAGAGACTCCTTACAATAACAGAGATCAGAACCGTGCGGAGGTCTTGCATGCACTCAGAGAACTTAGTGCAGGTCAACGGCGGTCAAATGGTGTATTACAGCAGGTGGCAGTTGCACTTCAGAGACTGGATACTCCGAGGAAATCGTCACCACCTCGTGACGATGACAGAAGTGTTACAGGTTCGCGGAGAGCTCCTTGGTCAGTGTCACGGATAGCGGATAGGCCTACGAGGCCCACCTTCACGAGACAGGAGCCCGTTGAGGATATACCAGGTGAAAGGTATGAGGGTTTGTTCGCCGGCACACTTAGGGCAGCGAACAACGAGTGGCAGTTAGAATCACCTGAGGCCAGTGAAAGGATCTCTATCGACAGAACACCGCAAAGCATAGAAAGAGAAGTGTTTAGCATGTACCAGGAGTATAGTATTCTACCACAGAAGATTAGAGAAAAACTTCCTTTCGTGAGTTACCTGGATGTGCACCCGAGTCTTTGCCATAAGACGGAGTTCGCAAAACAGAAATATCTTACTATAGCTCGCGAATTGTTTACACCTGGAAAGGATAGAAAATCTACAACTAGGGATGATACCACTCTTCGTCAGAATGATTTGATATCTTCAGACTCCTGTGAAGTAGGCAGAAATTTGTGTGATGAATTTGATCGTAGTGCTGATTTGATCCATGAGCACACTAGCACAGCTTCGGGTAATGGCTTGCTTACATCGTCCTTGCATGAGATGACCCGAGAAATTTCTGCCCTGAAGACCACTTCTGATTTTTATAACAGCGGTGGTGAAATTTTGCGTGAGCATGATATAACAGCTGTTTCAGAGGTGCAAAGTAACCCTATTGAGTCGTCATGTGAAGAGACTGTCGAGTTGGGTACTAGTGATGCAGTTGGTGTTGAGAACTTATGTTATGATGAGTCTGATTTTCCGGATCAGACCTTTGAAAACCAGCTAGAGGATTCGTATGTTGACACGGAATCCCAGGATCATGCGTTGGATGAGCAAGCAGTCACTGTTGGAGTAGAAGCGTGTGAGGATACTGTCAGACCAGCAACTTCTACCGTACCAGTTGAGCCATCCTTCGAGGTACAGAGCAGCAGTACCTTAGATGTTGAGGTGTGCGTGGTTGAGAGCACACACGATGCTGCAGATCATGAGATGAGTGATGACGGATCAGCGTCATATCATAGTGCATATGGTGAGCCGGAAAACGTGTATGGGGGTCGTAAGTTTCAGAATCCTCATCACTTGGTTGGGCAACTACATGTGGATGACACTATGATTGCTACTGCCCTTGAGCATTTCGACGTTGCTCGTCAGATGTTGACTACCTACAGTTGGAGTCCTTCTTCGTCAGATGAGCACAGTGAGAGTGGTTTTTCCCTTGCAGTGATACAGGCACTCCGAGAAGCGATTGGAACGATGAAACAAAATTACCTAAGACTACTTGCAGACAGAGATTTCCTTCTCGAGTGGGATTGCATTTGTTATGATGCATGGCGGGGAAAAGAGGAGCGGATCGATGAGCTCACTCATGAGCTTGAGGTGACTGCGAATTCATTGCAGAGCACCCAGTTGGCTCTTCGAGAGTCACAGTTACAGATTGAGAGGCTTACCGTGGCGTTGAGGTTAGCACAGTCTTCACCACCTTTGGACATCGTGCAGTCTTGCATGGCAGTGGTTGGTGAGGAGTATATACCCATGGTACATAGCAGTGAGGGAGATGTTGAGGATGAGGTTACATCCATCTCGGTCACAGGAGCAGTTGTTACAGATAGGATGAGTGCCCTAGATGAGAGTTGCAGTGAGCCACACATTGCACCAGGTTCTCATGAGATTAGT
>VDFB02343658.1:65946-80754 GCA_007258455.2 Sequoia sempervirens | reverse complement strand
ATGAATGTTACTTAAAAGTGTATAACTTAAACTACAAACCAAGTTTGTTACATACTTGAATGCAATCTTGGGTTACCACAAACTATAATAATGTGATATGCTAATAACCATTATGGAAAGTATTAAAGAAAGACCCATGCTATATAGGATACATTTCCATGATTATGTTTACATACCTTAATGATCAAACACAAGCTTCCCACACACTCTAGGATATAATCCAAGATCATACCACAACTTTGTCAAGACAACTAATTTTCTGGACCCAAGATTTAAGGTTGCTTTTTTAATACCACCGTAAGCATTGGTAAGAGCATGATTAGGGTACAAACCCTAGGCCTCCTGTGAGAAACACATAAACAATAACTCTAGTGGGATTAGTGAGGTTGCAATACCGTAAAGATTGAGACATTGTAGCTAATAACAAAATATTGCAATCTAAAGATTGTAGCCAATAACAAGCACACTATGTAGCTTAGTGACATTTGTAAATGCAATCTACGGTAAGAAGAATGCCATTCACTTGAGATGTGACCGTCAAAAAGAGGCCGAGCAATGACAAGATAATAAAGCTCAAACCTGCATAGTAAAGTGGAGATTTTAACAGTGAGTTTCCTTACCCCCTTGTTGACCTTAAGGGTTTTTCAAATGCCTTTGGTAGTGTTAGATAAGGAAAATGCAATCAGGGAATGACTGTCCAAATGAAGTAACAGTGGTAATCATAGGTTCAATGTTTCTTCTTAGCCATTAATGTATAATGGAGGTAGTGGATTGCATGTTTGAGTAGTGTTTTGAGACTCATCAAAGATGGGAGAATAGTGAATAATACCTTGTGGACTATGAAGTAGTGTCAATAAGGTTGAAGGATCTTAAGAACTACAATACCATGAAACAATGAGTCCCCTATAGTAATTAGGCAGTCTATAGGGCATAGTTTGATTTTATAGAAGGATGCTCATGAAAGGAATCTTCAAGTGATAGTGAATGAGTTGTTTGAGATTGCAGTTGAGGGTGCCATACCCAGTCTTAAAGGAAGTTAGCAAAGCAGTAAATGTGCAAGAAAATTGAATCGTACACAACAAACAATTCACAATGTTATCTTGCATAATGCCTTGAGTTTGAAGACAAAAAATCTCATTGTATCTTGATGAAAGTGGTGACCTTAATGGTCAATCACTCTGCAACCATGATTTTAAAACATGTTATTGTGCTTATGGAGGCAACATTTGGGCAAGGCGCTGGAGTGGTGGTTTGGAACAATGGCAGTAAGGGAAGGACTTGTTTTATATGCATACTATGAAATCTAGCTTAAGACACCATTCTTAGAAGAGAGATTGAAGGTGGATTATGGAACTCAAGGGTTACCATGAAAAAGGGATTAATGCAAAGACTGAGATCTATTTAAAATCCACGGTCATGAAGATATTAAAGATGTCACATGCAAAACCCTAGTAGCCGGAGTAATGAATACAAAGGCTAAAGCAAGAGGATAGTGTGTGTCAAGTAGATTTAGAGACTTCCACATTATCTAATTACGTGGAAATACATCATTTATTTATTTTTAATTAAAAGAAATCATTCTAAACCCTATATAGGATACATTGTTACTTCAAAAGCCTCTCAAGGAATTTGAAATTATGCAAATATATGTCTAGTAAATACCTAGATTACAAATAGTAGCTAGAACAATGTAAGATTTGTTGAGCAGAGTAGGAATGAGATAAGCAGCAATGAATCCTATGCCTCCTTTCACACACATCTCCTCACTATTCTCTGTCATTCTTTACAGAAACACTTCTCCATTTTGGCGGTCTATGCTTGAAAATAATGTTTTGAGGAAGGTTTTAGAGTATGTTTATTAAAATGAAAACTCCATTCTGGTGGGCTATGCCTGAAAATAAGATTTTGACAAAAGTTTTAGGGTATGTTTATTAAAGTTTGAGTATTTTGGCTGGCTATATTCTTGATTCCTTAAATGATTTATTCAAATAGATTGTGACTAAATAAATGACTAACTATTTAGTCATTTTTATTTGTGTGACTAAATAATTTTTAATCAATGACCAAACTAGTAATTTATTTACTCATTTATAGCTGAGTTGCAAAAAATGAGCAAAATTTAGTCATTTTTAGTTGTTGTGACTAAAATTTTTAGTCACCTAGCCATTTATTTGCCAAATTCTACTAGTATGTGCTTCCTTGTGCGATTAGGGTTCTCTCAATGTTGAGGGCCCTAGGGATAAGCTCGTCATAAGAAGTGACACATTGCATCTTTAAATAAAAGGATAAATCCGTATTGACATTAGCAATGATGATTTTGACTTGTTGCTCCTTAGGAATGGGTCACTTGCTCTTACTAGCTCACTACCTCTATCGTTGTAGGAATTTTGCGATCAAGTTGAATATTCTAATTTTAGGAGTCAAATGGTTGGAAATCATAGTAAAATCAAAATTTAATAAGTTTTGGAATTAAAATTTTAAAGTGTTTTTTGGGGTCATTAACTTCAGACTATCTTCTCCTTTGCAGGAGTGGTTGCATGCCAAATTTTTTTGGTGTAAAATATCAGAATTATTAGATTTTGTTACCTGTCTATGAATACAAATTATTGGAGTGTGAGTTTGATATTTTTTGAAGATATAAATAGTCAAGCTTGGTAAAGAAAAATCATGTCAGATAATATTAGTCTAGAAAAAAATGAAGAGACACTTGATAGATTGTGGGCTAGATTGAAAAGAAAGGGTGATGGGAAATGTTATTGTCCTTGCAATAATTGCAAGGGTTTAAATACGAGATGACTTTTAATCACAACATCTAAGAAACATTGTAGGAAACATGGTCACATTGAAGGGGGGCATGATTATCGTCCATTGGTAAGTTGTTCATTATATGTGTTTATATTGACTGAATTTGTAAATGTTTATATCGTTTTAACATTATATATATATAATCACTTGATCATGATCATGGTTTATTTGTGTCTATCATTATTATAAAGGTGGGGTGCCCTAGGGTAGATGATATGGATTATCATGTCCTGAAGAATGTGGTTTTGCAAGCAGATGAACATGGAGCTGTGAATATCGAAGATGAAGTTAATAATCCTATGGAATAAGATGATCATGCACTAGAAAACACAGTTGAAGATGATGGTACAAATACATTGATCCATGACACATTTAGTGGCAGAGATGATCATGATGATCAAGATGACTTTGATGATGTTCATGATTTACCTGTACTTGAGAAGGCATAGGCATACGAGCCCCTTTATGAAGGCTCCCAAACAACTCTTCTCGTTGTTGTATTTTTGTTGTTGAACTTGAAGGTTATGAATGGTTTATCAAACATAGCAATCTCACAGATGTTAAAGTATGTCATATATGTCATATTTTTTCATCTATTTTAATTGTTTTAGTTCATCACTAGTAAATAAAGGATGAAATATGTACCATTAATATTCTTTATATTAGAAAATTATTTTTTGTTGTAGATTGATTGGTGAATTTTTGTTACCACCATCAAATGTTTTACCTCACTCATACTGAGATTTATCTGGCATTATGAAGATATCGAATGGAGTATCAAGCAATAGATGCATGTCCCAATGATCACATTATATATCATAAACAACAAATTTGCAACAAATTTCTGGAATGTATCATATCGATGAATGTCGAGCGGATCAACTAACAAAAGGTGCCTCATAAGGTTCTTCGTTATATTCCCATTGTTATTCCATGTATGCAGCGATTATTTAGGTGTGAAAGCTTAGTGCAATTGATGGATTACCATGCACGGAATAGAAGTGGAGATGGCATTCTTCGAATGCCTATAGATGGTTCTGCATTTAGGGACATTGAGGAAAAATGACCACACTTTAAAGAAGAACCTCGTAATCTCAGGCTTTCATTGGGAGGAGACGGTGTCAATCCATTTAGAGAGCTGAGATCTATTTACTCAGTGTGGCCTGTTTTTGTTATCAACAATAACATTCCTCCATGGATGTGAATAAAGAGGAGCACATAATGTTGTGTTGGTATTTCCGGTGTTGTTTACATCAATTTTCTTTAATGTAGTAGCATCTCATTTTTCTTATTTGTTGCATAATGACTTATATTTTTTCATTCAATAGTCATGTACATTGAATTTATATATATTACTTGATTAAAATGGATTTATAATAATTATGTAATGTTTATGTTCATTCCAACTAGGTAAGTACCAAGTTAAAGATATGAGAGTGTATATCTCGAGCCTCTTATCGATGAGTTACTAAAGTTATGGAATGGCATCACTATGTATGATCTCTAGACCAATAGGAAAAGACAATTTCAATTCCATGCAATGCTTGTATGTATGCAATTCATGATGCCCCAGGGCTAAAACATTTTTGTGGTATGTTATAGCGTTTGACTGCACTTTAACAATATTTAATTTGATGAAGTAGATATCATGAATGTTTTTAAAATAATCTATTCATTATATATAATTATAAAAATTGACATATTTAATCCAATTATATATCATCTTGGAGGTCTTCAAACAAAGGGAAAATTTGCATGTCGAATTTGTTGTCCAAAGATGAAATCTCATTGTTCAACAAGTTTAGGAAAGTAGGTGTTTGATGAGTATGGGCACTTCCTCCATAGAAATCATAAGTATCAAACTACTGAAAAACATCTTTTCAATGGGAAAGAGGAGACTACATCAAAACCACGAAGAATGTCACCTCGCCTATGGAAGTTGGAATATAATAGAATTAATCGTCAAGGTTATACATCGGATCAAATTGTTTATATATCATATATGATATGTTTTGAATTTATATTTTTATATTGTGTTGTGTTTACTCATGTTGTAATTGACAATGATTGTCATTATTAATTTGTTTAACTTATATGCTTCATGAAGGTCGTCAAGGCATTAGTAATTGACTTCCACAAGGACTAAAGGATTATCCCGAGGAGAATTTGTAGAACACTACTGCGCCAGGCAGCTCTGGTGTGCATTTGTTTGATCTGATGCATATCGGAAAGAATATATGAAGCGTTATGAAAATATTGGATGGAAGAGATGAAAAGAAAAAAAATTGTCAAAATTTGTAGTGACATTTAAGGAAGCCAATTGAATACAATGAAAAATGTCATTCAATTAAGAAATAGTGATGATGGAGACCAAATTAATATAAGTGCCCTTCCTTGGTTATTATGAGCATCAAAGGCAATGCTATAAAAGAAGTCATCTGAAAAATTTGATTTCCCGCGAGTTTGCTATAAGCATAAACAATATAATAACAAAGAAAGGTGAATTTGGGTCAGGGATGAAAATGCATGATTTTCATACCTTCATTAAGGTAATTATTCTAGTATAGTATATACACTTGTATAATGCATGTACTTTTCAATGTATTATGTTTACTACTTTTGGAAAAATGATGAAAGATCATTTTATAATTGTTGCAGTACGTTATACCTCTATCTCTCCTAGAAAATTTTGACAACAATGTCAAGCAAGTTATATATGATCTTGGAAAATACATGAGGTAAGTAATTGATATTTTTTTCAATTCATTGTATACATCTTATAATTGCATTTTTACTTGTTATGTAATATATTGTATATTTTTGTTAAATCTACGTTAATATATTTAGCCTTAGATCATATGAAAGTACGTCATCTAAAATCCATAAAGAAGATATAAATTATTGGAGAAAAATTCCTCGTCTAATGTGTGAAATGCAAAAGTGTCTACCTTCAACATTTTTCAATGCACAAGAACACTACCTCATACACCAAGTTGAGGAGATTGAATTGTGTGGACCTGTATACACAAGGTCAATGTGGATGGTTGAGAGGCACTTGAAATTTTTGAAGGCTTTGGTTAGTCAAAGAGCACATCCTGAGGATTCTATGGTGGAGGGATATATGGTATACTAGACCATAGTATACATTAGTGAATATCTTCCCAAGTTTGCACAAAAATTCATGTAGATCGCATTTGGGATCCCAACTCCATTAACAAATTCGAAGGGGAGTACCTGATGGGGAAAGGTAGATTGAGGAAAGTGAGAGATAATTATAAGATGGTCATGGAGATTAATTGGAATACATTTTACATATGGTTTTTAGGTATATTGTACTTATTTAATTTTTAATCTTCAATATACATCAATTATAAATTAGTGTATCTTGTGGTATTTAACTAATTATCGTCGTTTGTGAATTTCAATTTTTTATCTGAGGATGAATTGAGAGTGAGATGCACTACATTTGTACGTCGCAAACAATCTTGATTGGATGATGGTATGGATTGAGCGATGTCAACAATCTGGTCGCACATTAACATGGGAAGGTGTGGCTTCATTGGTTAAAGAAGCTCATCGTAATGGAGATTCCAATGTTACACAAAGGGAAATTGATTTAGCATATGGTTTAAGAGATAAACAAGTACGTATAAATATATTAATCACCCATATTATTTAATTATTTTCAAGTATATTGATGTATATATATCTTGAGATTGTTTTCTTTACATACATTTGGCCAAGAATAAATATGTTTATCAACTGACGATATTGCAATAATTTTTACATGTTTGACATATTGCAGGTGAAACACCACAAGGCTATGTGGTGCAATGTGATGCGTGAAATTTTTGAGTCAAAATGTTGGATGATATAGAAGAAACTTGTGATTTTGGTATAGCTTCTGAGTCTTTCAAGTGACTAATGTTTCATCTAGAAGCGGTATACATCGAAGTCTGGAAATTGATACTATAGGATTTTGGATGATATGCCAAGTGTGACTTGCAGTCCCTTGAGATTAATTATGTTAAATTAGATCACCGTGATGCAATTCTGATTGAATGAAAATGATCACGAGAGAAATGTTAGTGAACATGATAATGGATTTACCATGGTTAATACAAAGGTTGATCAGTGGAAATGAGCCCTATGTTCTTCAAATAGCCAATGTGAGTAAGGTATCTTACTCCAAAGGTTCGAGGAGGTAAAATTTGGGTTGGTCATTTTGTTAGACATGATCAGGCGAAGGTTAGATTAAAGTATAATGTGGTGGAAGAAGAAGATACCGAAGAACTAGAAGATGATGTACATGATGATCAGGATCAACAGTTAGTTGATGATGTCCCTGACGAAGATGTCGAAGAGGAGGAACTAGATCATGATGATGTAGGAGCTAATGTTCATGAAGATGATATCCATGTGGATGATGACATTATTGAAACTGATATCGATGATGATGATGATGATGATATGACCAATCCTTACAATGTCGAATCTGGATCAGATGATACAGGCAAAGAGTTGGATGAAGAAGAAGATCAATGACATTAAAATGTATGAGTTATGCGATTATATTATCTATTTGATATGAATTTCTTGATAGAATTATATTTTACTTATGTGGTTACATAATTAATTCATGATGTTTTTAATTTTTATGCCATTACATAATTAATTTACTGATGTACTTTTTAATGTTTAAAAGGTCAAAAAATTAAAACATTGCAATAGTGATGTTAACAACCTTGAAATTAGTGTGTTTTATGTTCAATGTGATCATAAAAGATTAAAAAGTCAGTTGTAGAGGTGGTTGTTCAGTGGTTGACGTGTAAAGTCCTTTAAAAGGCATAAAGTGATCATTGTAATGGTTGTTGATGGTTGAAGATTTAAAATACAAGCTCTTGACATTCAAAAATTTATGTTTTTCTTCAAAATTTCTATATTTTTCCTGTTATGCAGCACTATACGGTCACATGCAGCCATATTTTGATGTGAAATCAATTCCAGGTCGTGAAGATATGTGTCATATTTGATTTGAATCTAATTTGAGGGCTTAAGGCATTGATTTGAGTTAGACAGCTTCATTTCTTTGCATACAGCCCGGTTTCCCTGTTTTCTAGGGTTTTGTAGTCCAAACATGATATAAAGGGGCTCTTACACTTTTTTTGATTACTATAGCCTATGTAAGAGGCCCCATGGATACTATTGTAATTGTAGGATGCATCAATAGGGCGTAGGATGAGAAATAAAGAAGGTATAACTATTGTCCTCAAGATTTTTGTGAAGAAAAGCATGTGAAATGAGAGGTACTTTCTGGCCCGATGCTTGTTTGCTCCTTCATTTTCTATAAGAAGGATTTCAAGGCCAGAAGTACAAGTAAGCAAGTTAGATATTTTTTGGTCGAGTCTAGGTAGAGTTTCAAAGCAAACTGTAAAGTTTGATGGTTTTAAGAAAAATGCAATTTAGGTTTCAAGTCATTCTGTAGTAGGTTTTGAATTCATGGGGATTTGATGTTTTATGACAGTACTGGCATTTGAATTGAAATGATTAATTCAAACTCATATCTCTCCATTGTACATGCATATCTAAATTTAAAATAAGATAATCAAGGGTTGTCTCGTTCATCTCACTCTTCTGGTGTGTATGATTTCTATTTTGGCTTTAATTTAAGGAATTGATTAAAATGCTTGAATGGGATTGTAGGTGGATATGTTTTGTATAAGGATTTGATAAGTAGTATTGGGTTAGAATACATGATGAAATTGTAAAGCAATGTTCTCAACGATCTTATATGTTATGTGTTAAATCTGTCATAAACCCTTAGATTGATGTTTATGAATTTGACTCCCTCAATGGATATATGGCACTGATGTAAGTTGTACTAATTTGTATGGTTTAGTATTTTGTTTGTCTTTACCTTGCGCTTGCTATAAATTTCAAATCAATCACTATTTTACACTGTGGAATGTGTTGTAGTTATCTCATGCTCCAAATAGTTGATATTACTAATCAACAACCAATTCTATTCAGTATTATGCTATTATGTTGAGCTATTAAATGAGATTATCTATTGTTGTTAATGTTGTTTACGATAATGGTGTAGAGGTTGTTTATGATAAGGGTTAAGGGTAGAGAGTAGAGGTTTTAAGGGTTTAGAGTTTAAGGGTTAAGGGTTTAGGGTAGAGGGGAGAGAGATAGAGAGAGTGAGTGAGAGAGAGAGACCTGTGAGAGGGAAAGGGGGTAGGAGGGAGAGACTTGAGAGAGAGAGAGGGTAGAGGGTTTAAGGGTTTGGGGTTTAAGGGTTAAGGGTTTAGGGTTATAGGTAGAGGGGGGAGAGAAAGAGGGATTTAGTGAGAGAGAGAGAGGGAGGGATTGGGAGAGAGATAGAGATTAGAGGGTTAAGGGTACAGGGTAGAAGGTAGAGGGTTAAGGGTAGAGGGGAGGGATATAAGAGTGAGAGAGAGATAGACCTAAGAGAAGAAGAGGGGGTAGGAGGGTGATACTTGAGAGAGAGAGGGAAAGACAGAGGGAGTGGGAGAGAGATAAGGGGTAGAGGGTTAAACGTAGATGGTAGAGGGTTTAAGGGTTTAGAGTATAACGATTAAGGGTTTAAAGTTTAGGGTTAAGGGTTTAGGGTTTAGGGTTTAAGGGAGAGGGGAGACACATAGAGGGAGTGAGTGAGAGATAGAGAGAGACCTAAGAGAGGGAGAGAGGGTAGGAGGGAGAGACTAGAGAGAGAGAGACAGAGAGACAGAGATAGAGAGAGGGTAGAGGGTAGAGGGTTTAAGAGGGTTAAGGGTTTAGGGTTTATGGGTGGGGAGAGATAGAGGATTGATGAGAGAGAGAGGGGGAGTGGGAGAGAGATAGAGGTAGGGGTAGAGTGGAGAGACTTAAGTGAGAGAGAGAGAGTTAGGAGGGGGAAGGGAGAGGGGAAGAGGGGAAGAGGGGAGGAAGGGGAGAGAGAGAGAGAGACCTAAGAGAGGAAGTGGTGCTAGGACGGAGAGACTTTAGAGAGAGAGAGAGGGATGGAGTGGGAGAAAGATAGAGGGAGAAAGGGTTAAGGGTAGATGGTAGAGGTTTAAGGGTTTTAGATTTTAAGGGTTAAGGGTTTAGGCTTTAGGGTTTAGAATTAGAGAGAGGAGAGAGATAGAGGAGAGACCTAAGAGAGGAGAAGAGGGGGAGTAGGAGGGAGAGACTTGAGAGAGAGAGGGTAGAGGGTTTAAGGGTTAATGGTTAATGGTTTAGGGTTTAGGATTATGGGTAGTGATGGAACTTCAAAGTTTTATTCTCTGTGTTCTATTTTATCCTGCCTTGTGTCTCTGGTCATCTATGGTGTTTGGGAAAAGCCTAAGGTTGGGGTTTTACCTTTGTCTTCATGTAAAACCCTAGTGTTCATCTTACACCTTGGATGGGATCTATTTGGCCATTACTTTTTGGGAAGGCTTTAAAATGATTTAAGCCCCATCACTTCGTCTAGGCTGGCCCCCTTTTGTTTTATCATTTCATTTCCTTCGCCTGACTTTATTTTTCCTAAGTCTTTTGTTGGTCCCTTGTTCCCTCGTTAAAACAACTTATGCCATTGTTTTCCATCGTCCTAGTGATTTCCCCTTATTCCTTTAGGGGAGAGGGCCCAGTAGTTGTGCAGGCTAACTTTCTCAGCATGTAGCAATTGACTGGAATATCGTAGAACCTTCATTTTTTTTTTGAAATGTAGAATGGTCTCTTATTTATCTATAACTAAGGTTTGGAGGCACGACTCATCATTCAACCCGCCACATCAGCAGATCTTTTGAGAAGTGTCTAAAATTTGACTTTTTAAAGGTTCGACCAAAACTTAATCATGGAACCCCCAATAGTTGAAGCAAAAAAATATCATTTGTGCTTGTAGAATATCATATTTTTATTTAAATAAAATTAATATACAACCTAAGTGGACCAAATACTTATTGATAACCATAAATATTTGATATCTCTACCTTTTATATTCAACACATATGGACTAATAGTTGAACACAAAAAATCTATTTGTTGTTATAAAACCAACACATAATGATTTAAAATACAACTTATATTGAACAAAAATGGACCAATAGTTGAACACTAAACTTTTTGAAAATCCTTCACATTTAATGGGAAAATACATATTATTTATTGTGCTCACCTTTTATATTTGTGATAGGACAAACTATTAATATAAAATTATCCAATGCTTGTACATTGCTACCCCAATTGTTGTACACATAAGATCAATATTTTTTCACTATGATAACAATACTTGTTTAACTGAGTGTCTTATTTTATTAAATGAGAATTTTATTTTTTAAATGATATACTTATAGTGGAGAGTTATGATATTTTATTTGAAACAAAAAAATACTTATTTCACTTCTTCATGAATGTATTTATGTTTTTTTCATATAACATTTAGAGGTTCTCATGTGTTCAAGTATGGGTCCATTTTTTATCAACATTTGGTTTTTTCTTTATTTACATTTGGACTGTTTATTTACGATATATAGTATAAATATGTGGTAAGACTAGGTATTATCATCATGATTGAGCGCACGAATATTGGACCCTACATGACTACTAGGCCCTCTCCCCTAATAAATGTTTTTGTTTTGTAGAGGGACAAGTTTGCATGGTCATAGATCAATCGTCGTGTGATCTCAGTCGTTCCCTGCCATCCCCCGATGACCCCACCACATTGTCTTTGTTGATCATGATATCAAGGGTGAGCGCCATGTGTCTTATCCGGTGAAGCCGAAGGAATTATAAATACTTTGATGCATCTTTAATACATTATGTCTCTCATTACTAAAGCAGTTATAAGATGCACATGTTTTAAATCAACAAAGATGTTATAATCTCGGTAGAAAGGTGCTTGATGGTCAATAACAAGGCTGGCGACTGTCTTGAATGAATAGGATTGCCGATGGTTGAGATCCATGGTTTCCTGTCATCGCGTGATCAAAATTTGTGAGGTCTTTATTGATTGCGATATCACGAGCGAGCACCACGTGGATCTCCTTGGTAACGAGTAGTATGGTGGGCCCCTTATTGCCACGATGGAGACTATGTCAGTTTGCTTTGAAGGTAGCTATCCGATGATCTAACCAAGGTGAAGGATCGACGGCTAATATTTGAATCTACATCATATGCGATTTGAGCCGTACGTGTAGCGCACGAGTAAGCTATAATGGCGGCCATGACATCTACTGCCATGGTTTGATCGAAATAGAACAACTATTCTTCTACTTTTGGTATCACTTACTTGGTCGATCATCGACCCCTTAAGTCACCTCTTGAGCCATTCAACATGTCAGTTCACCGGCCCCATTAGCCTGAAGAACTGGTCATCATTTTCCCACCGCATTATGTCTTCTTCTAAAGTTGGGTTTTAATTTTAATCCAGTGATGTAAGCCTAAGCCATTAACCCCAGTGGTCATGTCGCTGACGGCTTAGCCAAAGCCTTTCATTAAATACTATTCGTGAAATGTGTAGGTTTTTTAGATTTGAAGATATGGGAGAAGATCTCGATCGTACCCCGCCAGTTCGCAGACCTATGGTGTTGGCAATCATGAAGGGTGATCTATGGATTCTCATGCAGCTCAAGTTAAACGGTGACAATACATACACCACCAAATTTCCATGTTTGTACACGCATTTTTACTAAGCATTGATGAAGGTTTCCATGACCTCTCACAATAAATACAAGAGGAATTAACTGCTAATTGTGTTATTCTTGTAGCAGTTAGAGCACTTTATGGGTTGAGTCTAATCAAGTTTGAGTGCTTGTCTAACAAGAGAAAATGAGTAAGTCAGTAAAGAGGTTTGTTCATTTGAGCTCACAAAAGCTCGATCCTTCTATTTAGGAAGGTGCTTTGGTTGACAAGCCCAAGCTTGTGCCCACTAGATGCAGTAGAAGGTTGCAATTCTAGGACGTTGCTGCTCAACTGGTAGATGACAAAGGCAAGCAGTTGGTGTGCTCTATTACTAGTGTCGGTAGGAAAATAAGGTATGGAAATGGCTCCTTTGGATGCCAAAACTTTCCCACTGACCTTACGAGCAACACTTCTGATGGTGTAATCGAGATCGACTCCGACTACTATTAGTATTTACCTCTCTTGAATCATGGTCTGCCCTCTAATGAGGAAGTGATATTTGTGGTGCCATTGGCAGTTAAAACCCCAAGCGGAAGGACTAGAACCATATTGGGCAAGGATAAGAAAGAAGAGGAGACTGAGGTTTCCTCTCCTCCTCTAGCAACAGCTAGAAGCGGGCATGTATACCGGGGTTTGAGTGTTGGTAAGAGCAGGGTGGCGGGTAAGTACGAAGTTTTTGTGTGGGATATAAAATTTTGTGTTGATGATGTTGTTGTTGTTGGTGGTTTTGGTTTTGCATGTGTGGCACATTTTGATGTAAATTGTGTGCCTTCGTGGCAATTTGGTTGCCTAGTTTTTTTGCATGGATAGCGACAAAGGGAATTTTGATGACAATTTGCGTACCCTTTTCTGATGGTAATTACAACTTTAGCTTTCCCCAGTTGCACTATATTTTGTAGATTGAACATGTAGGAAGTTTTGAAATGAAAGTCAAATGCAATGGACATTTTGTTCAAATGAAATTTTTTGGTGAAATTACATTTGAGCCCAAAGCTTGTTTCTCCCTTTTCATATAAAAGGAAATTCAAGGCTCATTTGTAGGGAGAGAACTGATGAAAGCTCTAGCTAGGTTTTGAGTTGAATATATGAGTAGAAAGATAGGAATAGAATTGATAGCCCATTTTGTGTTTTGGATGAATATATGCAAATTATCTTAAATTGTATGTAAATATGACTTATAAGCATGAATAAACGTATAATTCTAATATATTTTCTCTCTTTATGTGGATTTGAGTGAATTTTGAATGAAATGTTAATGATGTTGTCATTCTTCTTTTGAGAATTTGTTCAATTGTTTGTCTATATTTTTTCTTTGATTCAAGAAAATCAATTAAATGCTTAAATGGAGTCATAAGTTTACAATTATTTACAAAGGATTTGATAAGTAGTAATATATCAGAGAATTGAGCTCCATAATGCAAGGTATTATATGAGTAGTCTATTCTATTAAATTCTTGGGTCATTTCTGCTAACAGTAAATGGGTAACTAAATATTTAACTGACGAAGAATAAAAGAATAATATGTAAATGGGTCACTCACTCACTCCCTCTGTCTCTCCCCCTAAACCCTAAAACCTAAACCTAAACCCTTAAACCCTCTACCCTCTGCCCTTAGCCACTCCCTTTATCTCTTTCTCTCTCTCAAGTCTCTCCCTCCTAGCACCACTCCCTCTCTGAGGTCTCTCTCTCACTCACTCACTCACTCTATCTAAAGTCTCTCCCTCCCACCCCTTCTCCCTCTCTAAGGTCTTTCTCTCACTCACTCACTCACTCCCTCTATTTCTCTCCCCTCCACCCTTAACCATAAACCCTTAAACCATATACTCTATACCCTTAACCCTCCCTTCCTCTATCTCTCTCCCACTCCCTCCCTCTCTCTCTCTCAAGTATATTCAATATCCTACCCCCTCTCCCTCTCTTAGGTCTCTCTCTCACTCACTCACTCCCTCTATCTCTCTCCTCTTAACCCTAAACCCTTATACCCTCTACCCTCTACGTACTCTCTATCTCTCTCCCACTCCCTCCCTCTCTCTCTCGCTGAATTCATCTATCTCTATCCCCTCTACCCATAACCCTTAAACCCTCTACCCTCTACCCTCTACCCTCTCTCTCTCTCTCAAGTCTCTCCCTCATAACCCTCTCCCTCTCTCAGGTCTCTCTCTCTCTCTCACTCTGTCTATATCTCTCCCCTCTACCCTTAACCCTAAACCTTAAACCCTTAACCCTTAAACTTTAAACCCTTAAACCCTCTACCCTTTATCTCTCTCCTAGTACTCCCTCTCTCTCTCTCTACCCTCTTTGCTTAACCCTCCACCCTCTATCTCTCTCCCACTCCCT
>VDFB02343658.1:50415-65846 GCA_007258455.2 Sequoia sempervirens | reverse complement strand
GAGAGAGAGACCTAAGAGAGGGAGAGGGGGTAGGATATTGAAGATACTTGAGAGAGAGAGGGAGGGAGTGGGAGAGAGATAGAGGAAGGGAGGGTTAAGGGTATAGGGTATATGGTTTAATGGTTTATGTTTAAGGGTGGAGGGGAGAGAAATAGAGGGAGTGAGTGAGTGAGAGAAAGACCTTAGAGAGGGAGAAGGGGTGGGAGGGAGAGACTTTAGATAGAGTGAGTGAGTGAGAGAGAGAGAGACCTCAGAGAGGGAGTGGTGCTAGGAGGGAGAGACTTGAGAGAGAGAAAGAGATAAAGGAAGGGAGGGTTAAGGGTAGAGGGTAGAGGGTTTAAGGATTGATGGTTTAGGGTTTAGGGTTAGGGGGAGAGAGATAGAGGGAGTGAGTGAGTGACCCATTTACATATTATTCTTTTATTCTTCCTCAGTTAAATATTTAGTTACCCATTTACTGTTAGCATAAATGACCCAAGAATTTAATAGAATAGACTACTCATATAATACCTTGCATTATGGAGCTCAATTCTCTAATATATTACTACTTATCAAATCCTTTGTAAATAATTGTAAACTTATGACTCCATTTAAGCATTTAATTGATTTTCTTGAATCAAAGAAAAAATATAGACAAACAATTGAACACATTCTCAAAAGAAGAATGACAACATCATTAACATTTCATTCAAAATTCACTCAAATCCACATAAGGAGAGAAAATATATTAGAATTATACGTTTATTCATGCTTATAAGTCATATTTGCATACAATTTAAGATAATTTGCATATATTCATCCAAAACACAAAACGGGCTATCGATTCTATTCCTATCTTTCTACTCATATATTCAACTCAAAACCTAGCTAGAGCTTTCATTAGTTCTCTCCCTACAAATGAGCCTTGAATTTCCTTTTATATGAAAAGGGAGAAACAAGCTTTGGGCTCAAATGTAATTTCACCACAAATTTTCATTTGAACAAAATGTCCATTGCATTTGACTTTCATTTCAAAACTTCCTACATGTTCAATCTACAAAATATAGTGCAACTGAGAAAGCTAAAGTTGTAATTACCATCAGAAAAGGGTACGCAAATTGTCATCAAAATTCCCTTTGTCGCTATCCACGCAAAAAAACTAGGCAACCAAATTTCCACGAAGGCACACAATTTACATCAAAATGTGCCACACACGTAAAACCAAAACCACCAACAACAACAACATCATCAACACAAAATTTTACATCCCACACAAAAACTTCTTACTTACCCGCCACCCTACTCTTACCAACACTCAAACCCCGGTATACACGCCCGCTTCTAGTTGTTGCTAGAGGAGGAGAGGAAACCTCAGTCTCCTTTTCTTTCTTATCCTTGCCCAATATGGTTCTAGTCCTTTCGCTTGGGGTTTTAACTGCCAATGGCACCACAAATATCACTTCCTCATCAGAGGGCAGACCATGATTCAAGAGAGGTAAATACTAATAGTAGTCGGAGTCGATCTCGATTATACCATCAGAAGTGTTGCTCGTAAGGTCAATGGGAAAGTTTTGGCATCCAAAGGAGCCATTTCCATACCTTATTTTCCTACCGACACTAGTAATAGAGCACACCAACTGCTTGCCTTTGTCATCTACCAGTTGAGCAGGAACGTCCTAGAATTACAACCTTCTACTGCATCTAGTGGGCACAAGCCTGGGCTTGTCAACCAAAGCACCTTCCTAAATAGAAGGATCGAGCTTTTGTGAGCTCAAATGAACAGACCTCTTTACTGACTTACTCATTTTCTCTTATTAGACAAGCACTCAAACTTGATTAGACTCAACCCAGAAAGTGCTCTAACTGCAACAAGAATAACACAATTAGCAGTTAATTCCTCTTGTATTTATTGTGAGAGGTAATGGAAACCTTCATCAATGCTTAGTAAAAATGCGTGTACAAACATGGAAATTTGGTGGTGTATGTATTGTCACCATTTAACTTGAGCTGCATGAGAATCCACAGATCACCCTTCATGATTGCCAACATGATAGGTATGCGAACTGGCGGGGTACGATTGAGATCTTCTCCCATATCTTCAAATCTAAAAAACCTACACATTGCACGAATAGTATTTAATGAAAGGCTTTGGCTAAGCCATCAACGACATGACCACTGGGGTTAATGGCTTAGGCTTATGTCACTGGATTAAAATTAAAACCCAACTTTAGGAGAAGACATAATGCGGTGGGAAAATGATGACCAGTTCTTTAGGCTAATGGGGCCGGTGAACTGACATGTTGAATGGCTCAAGAGGTGACTTAAGGGGTCGATGATTGACCAAGTAGGTGATACCAAAAGCAGAAGAATAGTTGTTCTATTTCGATCAAACCATGGCAGTAGATGTCATGGCCGCCATTACAGCTTACTCGTGCGCTACATGTACGGCTCAAATCGCATATGATGCAGATTCAAATATTAGCCGTCGATCCTTCACCTTGGTTAGATCATCAGACAACTACCTTCAAATCAAACTGACATAGTCTCCATTGTGGCAATAAGGGGCCCACCATACTACTCGTTGCCAAGGAGATCCACGTGGCGCTCGCTCGTGATATTGCAATCAATAAAGACCTCTCAAATTTTGATCACACGATGACGGGAAACCATGGATCTCAACCATCGGCAATCCTATTCATTCAAGACAGTCGCCAGCCTTGTTATTGACCATCAAGCACCTTTCTACCGAGATTATAACATCTCTATTGATTTAAAACATGTGCATCTTATAACTGCTTTAGTAATGCGCAACATAATGTATTAAAGATGCATCAAAGTATTTATAATTCCTTCGGCTTCACCGGATGAGACACATGGCGCTCACCCTTGATATCATGATCAACAAAGACAGTGTGGTGGGGTCATTGCGGGATGGCAGGGAACGACTGAGATCACACGATGATTGATCTACGACCATGCAAACTTGTCCCTCTACAAAACAAAAACATTTATTAGGGGAGAGGGCCTAGTAGTCATGCAGGGTCCAATATTCGCGCACTCAATCGTGATGATAATACCTAGTCTTACCACATATTTATACTATATATTGTAAATAAATAGTCCAAATGTAAATAAAGAAAAAACCAAATGTTGATAAAAAATGGACCCATACTTGAACACATGAGAACCTCTAAATGTTATATGAAAAAACATAAATACATTCATGAAGAAGTGAAATAAGTATTTTTTTGTTTCAAATAAAATATCATAACTCTCCACTATAAGTATATCATTTAAAAAATAAAATGCTCATTTAATAAAATAAGACACTCATTAAACAAATATTGTTATCATAGTGAAAAAATATTGATCTTATGTGTACAACAATTGGGGTAGCAATGTACAAGCATTGGATAATTTTATATTAATAGTTTGTCCTATCACAAATATAAAAGGTGAGCACAATAAATAATATGTATTTTCCCATTAAATGTGAAGGATTTTCAAAAAGTTTTAGTGTTCAACTATTGGTCCATTTTTGTTCAATATAAGTTGTATTTTAAATAATTATGTGTTGCTTTTATAACAACAAATAGATTTCTTGTGTTCAACTATTAGTCCATATGTGTTGAATATAAAAGGTAGAGATATCAAAGATTTATGGTTATCAATAAGTATTTGGTCCACTTAGGTTGTATATTAATTTTTATTTAAATAAAAATATGATATTCTACAAGCGACAAATGATATTTTTTTGCTTCAAGTATTGGGGGTTCCATGATTAAGTTTTGGTCGAACCTTTAAAAAGTCAAATTTTAGAAACTTATGAAAAGATCTGCTGATGTGGTGGGTTGAATGATGAGTCGTGCCTCCAAACCTTAGTTATAGATAAATAAGAGACCAGTCTACATTTCAAAAAAAAAATGAAGGTTCTATGATATTCCAGTCAATTGCTACATGCTAAGAAAGTTAGCCTGCACAACTACTGGGCCCTCTCCCCTAAAGGAATAAGGGGAAATCACTAGGATGATGGAAAAGAATGGCATAAGTTGTTTTAACGAGGGAACAGGGGACCAACAAAAGACTTAGGAAAAATAAAGTCAGGCAAAGGAAATGAAATAATAAAACAAAAGGGGGCCAGCCTAGACGAAGTGATGGGGCTTAAGTCGTTTTAAAGCCTTCCCAAAAAGTAATGGCCAAATAGATCCCACCCAAGGTGTAAGATGAACACTAGGGTTTTACATGAAGACAAAGGTAAAACTCCAACCTTAGGCTTTTCCCAAACACCATAGATGACCAGAGACACAAGGCAGGATAAAATAGAACACAGAGAACAAAACTTTGAAGTTCCATCACTACCCATAATCCTAAACCCTAAACCATTAACCATTAAACCTTAAACCCTCCTGCCCTCTCTCTCTCAAGTCTCTCCCTCCTACCCCCTCTTCCTCTCTGGTCTGTCTCTCTCTCTCACTCCCTCTATCTCTCTCCTCTACCTAAACCCTAAACCCTAAACCCCTTAACCCATGAACTCTAAGCAGATTAAGCCTCTACCATCTACCCTTAACCCTTTCTCCTCTATCTTTCTCCTCCATCCCTCTCTCTCTCTAAAGTCTCTCAGATCCCTGCTTTTCCACTTCCTCTCTTAGGTCTCTCTCTCTCTCCCTTCCTCCCTCTTCCCTCTTCCCTCTCCTTCCCTCCCTAACTCTCTCTCTCTCTCTCTCTCTCTCTCTCTCTCTCTCTCTCTCTCTCTCTCACTCCTAAGTCTCTCCACTCTACCCTCTACCCTCTACCCTCTATCTCTCTCCCACTCCCTCTCTCTCTCACTGAATCCCACTATATCTCTCCCCTCTACCCATAATCCTAAACCCTAAACCCTTAACCCTTAAACCCTCTACCCTCTACCCTCTCTCTCTTTGTGTCTCTATGTCTCTCTCTCTCTCTCTCTATTATCTCCCTCCTACCCTCTCTCCCTCTCTTAGGTCTCTCTCTATCTCTCACTCACTCCCTCTATGTGTCTCCCCTCTACCCTTAAACCCTAAACCCTAAACCCTTAACCCTAAACCTTAAACCCTTAATCCTTAAACTCTAAACCCTTAAACCCTCTACCCTCTACGTTTAACCCTCTACCCCTTATCTCTCTCCCACTCCCTCCCTCTTTCCTCTCTCTCTCAAGTATCACCCTCTTACCCCCTCTTCTTCTCTCGGGTCTCTCTCTCTCACTCACTCTTATATCCCTCCCCTCTACCCTTAACCCTCTACCTTCTACCCTGTACCCTTAACCCTCTACTCTCTATCTCTCTCCCAATCCCTCCCTCTCTCTCTCACTGAATCCCTCTTTCTCTCCCCCCTCTACCTATAACCCTAAACCCTTAACCCTTAAACCCCAAACGCTTAAACCCTCTACCCTCTCTCTCTCAAGTCTCTCCCTCCTACCCCCTCTCCCTCTCACAGGTCTCTCTCTCTCTCTCACTCTCTCTATCTCTCTCCCCTCTACCCTAAACCCTTAACCCTTAAAATCTAAACCCTTAAAACCTCTACTCTCTACCCTTAACCCTTATCATAAACAACCTCTACACCATTATCATAAACAACATTAACAACAACAGATAATCTCATTTAATAGCTCAACATAATAGCATAATACTGAATAGAATTGGTTGTTGATTAGTAATATCAACTATTTGGAGCATGAGATAACTACAACACATTCCACAGTGTAAAATAGTCATTGATTTGAAATTTATAGCAAGCGCAAGGTAAAGACAAACAAAATACTAAACCATACAAATTAGTACAACTTACATTAGTGCCATATATCCATTGAGGGAGTCAAATTCATAAACATCGATCTAAGGGTTTATGACAGATTTAACACATAACATATAAGATCGTTGAGAACATTGCTTTACAATTTCATCATGTATTCTAACCCAATACTACTTATCAAATCCTTATACAAAACATATCCACCTACAATCCCATTCAAGCATTTTAATCAATTCCTTGAATTAAAGCCAAAATAGAAATCATACACACCAGAAGAGTGAGATGAACGAGACAACCCTTGATTATCTTATTTTAAATTTAGATATGCATGTACAATGGAGAGACATGAGTTTGAATTAATCATTTCAATTCAAATGCCAGTACTGTCATAAAACATCAAATCCCCATGAATTCAAAACCTACTACAGAATGACTTGAAACCTAAATTGCATTTTTCTTAAAACCATCAAACTTTACAGTTTGCTCTACAACTCTACCTAGACTCGACCAAAAAATATCTAACTTGCTTACCTATACTTCTGGCCTTGAAATCCTTCTTATAGAAAATGAAGGAGCAAACAAGCATCAGGCCAGAAAGTACCTCTCATTTCACATGCTTTTCTTCACAAAACTCTTGAGGACAATAGTTATACCTTCTTTATTTCTCATCCTACACCCTATTGATGCATCCTACAATTAAAATAGTATCCATAGGGCCTCTTACATAGGCTATAGTAATCAAAAGAAGTGTAAGAGCCCCTTTATATCATGTTTGGACTACAAAACCCTAGAAAACAGGGAAACCGGGCTGTATGTAAAGAAATGAAGCTGTCTAACTCAAATCAATGCCTTAAGCCCTCAAATTAGATTCAAATCAAATATGACACATATCTTCATAACTTGGAATTGATTTCACATCAAAATATGGCTGCATGTGACTGTATAGTGCTGCATAACAGGAAAAATATAGAAATTTTGAAGAAAAACATAAATTTTTGAATGTCAAGAGCTTGTATTTTAAATCTTCAACCATCAACAACCATTACAATGATCACTTTATGCCTTTTAAAAGCCTTTACACGTCAACCACTAAACAACCACCTCTACAACTGACTTTTTAATCTTTTATGATCACATTGAACATAAAACACACTAATTTCAAGGTTGTTAACATCACTATTGCAATGTTTTAATTTTTTGACCTTTCAAACATTAAAAAGTACATCAGTAAATTAATTATGTAATGGCATAAAAATTAAAAATATCATGAATTAATTATGTAACCACATAAGTAAAATATAATTCTATCAAGAAATTCATATCAAATAGATAATATAATCGCATAACTCATACATTTTAATGTCATTGATCTTCTTCTTCATCCAACTCTTTGTCTGTATCATCTGATCCAGATTCGACATTGTAAGGATTGGTCATATCATCTTTATCATCATCATCGATATCAGTTTCAATAATGTCATCATCCACATGGATATCATCTTCATGAACATTAGCTCCTACATCATCATGATCTAGTTCCTCCTCTTTGACATCTTCGTCAGGGACATCATCAACTAACTATTGATCCTAATCATCATCTACATCATCTTCTAGTTCTTTGGTATATTATTCTTCCACCATATTATATTTTATCGACCTTCCTCTTGGATCATGTCTAACAAAAAATGACCAACCCAGTTTACCTGGAACCTTTGAGTAAGATACCTGCTCACATTGGCTTGAAAGAACATAGGGCTCATTTCCAGCTCACTCGATCAACCTCGTATTAACCATGGTAAATCCATTATCATGTTCAATAACATTTCTCTCAGGATCATTTTCATTCAATCGTAGCCTGTACCATAGGATGATGAACATAATTAATCTGAAGGACTTAAAGTCACACTCAAGTATATCATCCAAAATCCCATAGTATCAATTTTCTGAGACTTCTAGATGTATGTCACTTCGAGATGAAACATTAGTCACTTTAAAGACTGTAGTTATACCAAAATCACAAGTTTTCTTCATATCATCCAACATTTTGATTCAAAATTTATGACCATTGCACCATATAGCCTTGTCGTGTTTCACCTGCAATATGTCAAATATGTAAAAATTATTGCAATATCATTAGTTGATAAACATATTTATTCTTGGCCAAATGTATGTAAAGAAAACAATCTCAACATATATATACATCAATATAATTGAAAATAATTAAATAATATGGGTGATTAATATATTTATACGCACCTATTTATCTCTTAAACCATATGCTAAATCAATTTCCCTTTGTGTAACATTAGAATCTCCATTACAATGAGCTTCTTTAACCAATGAAGCCACACCTTCCCATGTTCATGTGTGACCAAATTGTTGACATCGTTCAATCCATACCATCATCCAATCAAGATTGTTTGCGACCTACAAATGTAGTGCATCCCACTCTCGACCATCTGTATAAAAAAAAATGAAATTCACAAACGACGTATAATTAGTTAAATACCATAGTATACGACCTTAATTTATAATTAATGTATATTAAAGATTAAAAATTAAATAAGTACAATATACCTAAAAACTATATGTAAAATATATTCCAATTAATCTCCATGACCATTTTATAATTACCTCACTTTCTTCAATCTACCTTTCCCCATCAGGTACTCCCCTTCGAATTTGTTAATGGAGTTGGGATTCTAAATGCGATCTACATGGATCTTTGCTACAAACTTAGGAAGATATTCACTAATGTACATCATGGTCTAGTATACCATATATCCCTCCACCATAGAACCCTCAAGATGTGCTCTTTGACTAACCAAAGCCTTCAAAAATTTTAAGTGCCTCTCAACCATCCACATTGACCTTGTGTGTACAGGTCCACACAATTCAATCTCTTCAACTTGGTGTATGAGGTAGTGTTCTTGTGCATTGAAAATGTTAAAGTAGACACTTTGCATTTCACACATTAGACGAGGAATTTTTCTCTTCCAATAATTTATATCTTCTTTATGGATTTCTTTAGATGGCAACCATCTACAAGTGATTCAAGGCAAAATATATTAATGAGATTTAACAAAATATGCAATATATATACATAGAAATATTAAAAAAATGCTTAATTATAAAATGTATACAACGAATTGAAAAAATATTTCTACTTACCTCATGTATTTTCCAAGATCATAGATAACTTCCTTGACATTGTTGTCAAAGTTGTTTGGGAGAGATAGAGGTAGAATGTACTGCAACAATTATAAATGATCGCTTAGTTTTCAAAAGTAGTAAACACAATACACTAAAAAGTACATGCATTATACAAGTGTATATAATATACTAGAATAATTACCTTAATGAAGGTATGCCAATCATGCGTTTTCATCCCTGACCCAAATTCACCTTTCTTTTTTATTATATTGTTTATGTTTACAGCAAATCCTGTGGGAAATCAAATTTTCATATGACTTCTTTTATAGCATTGCTTTGATGCTCTGTTAATAACCAAGGAAGGGCACTTATATTAATTTGGTCTCCATCACTATTTAATTGAATGACATTTTTCATTGCATTCAATTGGATTCCTAAATGTCACTACAAATTTTGACAATTTTTTCTTTTTCATTCCTTCCATCCAATATTTTTCATAATGTTTATGTTATATTCTTTCTGATATGCATTGTATCAAACAAATACACAATTTGTAGTTGCTCATAGTAGGGAAACCTACTAAATTCTCTAGGATAACTTTTCAGTCCTTGTGGAAGCTGACCATTAATGCCTTAACGACCTTCATGAAGCATATAAGTTAAACAAATTAACAACGACAATCATTGTCAATTATAGCATGAGTAAACACAACACAATATAAAAATATAAATTCAAAACATATCATATATGATAGATAAACAATTTGATCTGATGTATAATCTTGATGATTAATTCTATTATATTCCAACTTCCATAGGCGAGGTGTCATTCTTCATGGTTTTGATGTAGTATCTTCTTTCCCATTGAAAAGATATTTTTTAGTAGTTTGATACTTATGATTTCTATGGAGGAAGTGCCTATACTCATCAAACACCTACTTTCCTAAACTTGTTGAACGACGAGATTTCATCTTTGGACAACAAATTGGACGTGCAAATTTTCCCTTTGTTTGAAGACCTGCAAGATCATACATAATTGGATTAAATATGTCAATTTTTATAATTATATATAATGAATAGATTATTTTAAAAATATGCATGATATCTACTTCATAAAATTAAATATTGTTAAAGTGCAGTCAAACATTATAACATACCACAAAATGTGTTAGCCCTGGGGCATCATGAATTGTCCATACAAACATTGCATGGAATTGAAATTGTCTTTCTCCTATTGGTCTAGAGACGCCATACCTAGTGATGCCATTCCATAACTTTAATAACTCATCGATAAGAGGCTCGATATATACACTCATATCTTTAACTTGGTACTTACCTAGTTGAATGAACATAAACATTACATAATTATTATAACCATTTTACTGCAATATATATAAATTAATGTACATGACTATTGAATGAAAAAATATAAGTCATTATGCATCAAATAAGACAAATGAGATGCTACTAAGTTAAAGAAAATTGATGTAACAAATACCTGGAACAATCATTGACAATATTATGTGCTCCCTCTTTATTGACATCCATGGAGGAATGTTATTGTTGATAACAAAAACAGGCCACACTGAGTAAATAGATCTCAGCTCTCCAAATGGATTGACACCGTCCGCTCCCAATGAAATCCTGAGATTACGAGGTTCTTCTTTAAAGTGTGGCCATTTTCCTCCATGTCCTAAAATTCAGAACCATGCGTAGGCATTCGAAGAATGACATCTCCACTTCTATTCCGTGCATGGTAATCCATAAATTGCGTTAAGCTTTCGCACCTAAATAATCATTGCATACATGGAATAATGGGAATATAACAAAGAACTTTGCGAGGCACCTTTTTTGTTAGTTGATCTATTTGATATCTACTGATATGACATTTCAAGAATTTTGTTACAAATTCTTGTTGTTTATGATATATAATATGATCATTGGGACATGCATCTATTGCTTGATACTCCATTCTGATATCTTTCATAATGCTTGATAAATCTCAGTATGAGCGAGGTAAAATATTTGATGGTGGTAACAAAAATTCACCAATGAATATACAACAAAAAATAATTTGTTAATATAAAGAATATTAATGGTACATATTTCATCATTTATTTACAAGTGATGAACTAACAACAATTAAAATAGATGAAAAAAGATGACATATATGACATACCTTAACATCCGTGAGATTGCTATGTTTGATAAACCATTCATAACCTTCAAGTTCAACAACAAAAATACATTAGAGAGAAGAGTTGTTTGGGAGCCTTCATAAAGGGGCTCGTATGCCTTCTCAAGTATAGGTAAATCATGAACATCATCACAGTCATCTTGATCATCATGATCATCTCTGCCACTAAATGTGTCATGGATCAATATATTTGTACCATCATCTTCAACTGTATTTTCTAGCGCATGATCATCTTATTCCATAGGATTATTAACTTCATCTTCGATATTCACAGCTCCATGTTCGTCTTCTTGCAAAACCACATTCTTCAGGCCGTGATAATCCATATCATCTACCCTAGGGCACCCCACCTTTATAATAATGATAGACACAAATAAACCATGATCATGATCAAGTGATTATATATATATATATAATGTTAAAATGATATAAACATTTACAAATTGATCAATATAAACACATATAATGAACAGCTTCCAATGGGCCCGATAATCATACCCCTTCCATTGCTGACCATGAACATGCAATGTTTCTTAAAATTTTGTTGTGATTAAAAGTTGTCTTGTCTTTAAGCCCTTGCAATTACTGCAAGGAAAATAACATTTCCCATCACCCTTTCTTTTCAATCTAGCCCACAATCTATCAAGTGTCTCTTTATTTTGTTCTAGACTAATATTATCTAACATGATTTTTCTTTACCAAGCTTGACTATTTAGATCTTCAAAAAATATCAAACTCACACTCCAATAATTTTATTCATAGACAGGTAACAAAATCTAATAATTATGATATTTTACACCAAAAAATTTGGCATGCAACCACCCCTGCAAAAGAGAAGATAGTCTGAAGTTAATGACCCCAAAAAACACTTTAAAATGCTAATTCCAAAACTTATTAAATTCTGATTTTACTATGATTTCCAACCATTAGACTCCTAAAATCAGAATATTGAACTTGATCGCGAAATTCCTACAACGATGGAGGTAGTGAGCTAGTAAGAGCAAGTGACCCATTCCTAAGTAGCAACAAGTCAAAATCATCATTGCTAATGTCAATATAGATTTGTCCTTTTAGTTAAAGATGCAATGTGTCACTTCCTATGATGAGCTTATCCCTAGGGCCTTCAACATTGAGAGAGCCCTAATCATACAAGGAAGCACCTGTAGTAGAGATTTGGAAAATAAATGACTAGGTATTTAAAGATTTTAGTCACAACAACTAAAAAATGACTAAATTCTACTCATTTTGCAACTTAGCTATAAATGAGTAAAATAAATTACTAGTTTGGTCATTGATTAAAATTATTTAGTCACAAAAGCCAAAGCTGGCTTAGGCTCAGGGCCCGATTAAAACACCTTTGAGCAAGACCAGGACTGAGGCATAATCATTTAAGGAATCAAGAATATAGCCCGCCAAAATACTCTAAAACTTTAATAAACATACCCTAAAACTTTTGTCAAAATTCTTATTTTCAGGTGTAGCCCACCAGAATGGAGTTTTCATTTTAATAAACATACTCTAAAACCTTCGTCAAAACATTATTTTCAAGCATAGACTGCCAAAATGGAGAAGTTTTTCAGTAAAGAATGACAGAGAACGGTGAGGAGATGTGTGTGAAAGGAGGCATAGGATTCGTTGCTACTTATCTCATTCTTGCTCTGCTCAACAAATCTTACATTGTTCCTGCTACTGTTTGTAATCTAGGTATTTACTTGACATATATTTGCATAATCTCAAATTCCTTCAAAGGATTTTGAAGTATCAATGTATGCTATATAGGGTTTAGAATGATTTCTTTTAATTAAATAAATGATGTATTTCCCTGTAATTAGATAATGTGGAGATCTCCTAAATCTGCCCCAATACACTATCCTCTTTAGCACTATATTCATTACTCCAGCTACTAGGGTTTTGCATGTGACATCTTTAATATCTTCATGATCATGGCTTTTAAATAGATCTCAGTCTTTTCTTTAATCCTTTTCATGGTAACCCTTGAGTTCCATGATCCACCTTCAATCTCTTCTAAGAACGTTGTCTTAAGCTAGACTGCATAGTATGCATATAAAGCAAGTCCTTCATACCTGCCATTGTTCCAAACCACCACTCACTGCCTTGCTTAAAATGTTGCCTCCATAAACACAATAGCATGTTTTAAAATCATGGTTGCCAGTGATTGACCATTAAGGTCACCACTTTCATCATGAATATACAATGATATTTTTGTCTTGAAACTCAAGGCATTATGGAAGATAACATTGTGAATTGTGTGTTGTGTACGATTCGATTTTCTTGCACATTTACTGCTTTGCTAACTTCCTTTAAGACTGGGTATTGCACCCTCGGCTGCAATCTCAAACAGCTCACTCACTATCACTTGAAGATTCCTTTCATGAGCATCCTTCTATAAAATCAAACTATGCCCTATAGACTGCCTACTTACTACAGGGGACTCATTGTTTCTTGGTATTGTAATTCTTAAGATCCTTCAACCTTATTGACACTACTTAATAGTTCACAAGGTATTATTCACTATTCTCCCATCTTTGATGAGTCTCAAAACACTGCTCAAACATGCAATCCACTGCCTCTATTATACATTAATGGCTAAGAAGAAACATTGAACCTATGATTACCATTGTTACTTCATTTTGACAGTCATTCCCTGATTGCATTTTCCTTGTCTAACTCTACCAAAAGCATTTGAAAAACCCTTAAGGTCAACAAGGGGGTAAGGAAACTCACTATTAAAATCTCCACTTTACTATGCAAGGTTTGAGCTTTATTATCTTGTCACTACTCAGCCTCTTTTTGATTGTCACATCTCAAGTGACTGTCATTCTTCTTACTATACATTGCATTTACAAATGTCACTAAGCTACATAGTGTGCTTTTTATTGGCTACAATCTTTAGATTGCAAGATTCTATTATTAGCTACAATGTCTCAATATTTCCGGTATTGCAACCTCAATAATCCACTATAGTTATTGTTTATGTTTCTACGAAGGCCTAGGGTTTGTACCCTAATCATGCTCTTACCAATGCTTTTGTTGGTATTAAAAAACAACCTTAAATCTTGGGTCAGAAAATTAGTTGTCATGAAAAAGTTGTGGTATGATCTTGGATTTTATCCTAGAGTGTGTGGGAAGCTTGTGTTTGATCATTAAGGTATGTAAACCTGAATAGGGAAATGTATCCTATATAGCATGAGTCTTGTTTTAATACTTTCCATAATGGTTATTAGCAGATCACATTATTATAGTTTGCGGTAACCCAAGATTGCATTCAAGTATGTAACAAACTTGGTTTGTAGTTTAAGCTATACACTTTTAAGTAACATTCATAAGGTTTAGAAAATCTTGATCACTATCTAGAATAGCCCATTAAACATGGGTTGTGCTTGAATGCACTACATAATTGATATAACACAACCACTCTGCATATCAACTAGAGTTATAGGCTCTTTATTGCAGCAAGAGGTAATCACTCTTGGATCATGCTATAATTACATTGTAACCTGTTAAACTTGAGACAACCTGAATGCACCCAATGATGATTGACACCTACATTATACAACCTAAATTAGCTACATTATATGAGTGCCTCCATTTCTATCACAACATAGCCACATTAAACTTAGGTCACACATGAATGCATCATGTATTTTTTATAGCACAACTGTGCCACATGACCAATAGAGTTATGGATCACATAATTACAGTCACAAGAATTTGTTCCTTGGTCGTGATCTTATGGTGATTCCACACAACAAAATTTGGACATGAAATTATCAAAACCCTAAACCTCTAAAAATGAAATATGATGAGATGTTGCTTTAAAATATGATTTTCAAACCTGGAACTACAAATCTGACTTCATAACTGAATTGTGCAAAAAGACAATGACTACCCTCAACCTCGTGATATCTTCTTGAATTTTTTCTGATTTTTCCCAAGAAAATTGTCCTTAGTTCTCCACAAATTGTCTCAAGTAGAGCAAAACACTATTGCAATAAATCAGTGAACTCACTTTTCTTTATGTCAGCCACAATTTGATTTTTTTCTTATTTTTCATGTTTGTCAAAATTTCAATGAAACTGCTAGTCAAAATTTTGACGAAACCAAGGTTCGTCAAAATTTTGACGAACGTCGGGGATAAAATTTTAAAAAATTGAAAATTACACATCAAATTTTACAAGCACCCGATGATACACCAAATTATACATATTTCGTCAGATATTTTCATCGAATTTTGCAGTCAAATGAGTTAGTGCATGATTGAATTCATCTATTTTCACTCGAATGTACATTCTTGTATCCTCTGTCAACATAAC
>VDFB02343658.1:0-49433 GCA_007258455.2 Sequoia sempervirens | reverse complement strand
TAGATCCATCATCCACGGTCATTAGTGATGAGACCCTTCTCCATACCACACCTATTATTGATGTTACCACCCCTAGCACTGATCAAACCATTGAAACCATTGAACCCACTAAATCCATTGAACCCACATCTCCTACCATGAGAGCCACCAAATCCATCGAAGACACCCCAGCCCAATCCACTCCCTCTACTCCTCGATCCACCCAAATCCAATCCACTCCTCCCACTCCCCATAGCACCAAAACCGATTCCAACCCTCCATCTTCCCCACTTAAAGAGTCCCAACCAGACTCCATTACCATGCCTTCCGCACATGATGAGTCACGCCAAGGGTCTACTCCAAAGCATGCCAGCATATCCCCTTCTCCAGATCAAGATCCTCCCATCCCATCTAGTTCGCCTCAAGATCACAGTCCCCCATCCATTCCATCCCATGATCCCCTTGTCATTCAAGCTTCCACTACTCCATCTCCATCTCCATCGCATGAGCTTACTACCACAAATCTAGATCCTATCATAGTCCCTACTCCCTCTCCTGATGTTGCTATCCCATCCTCTCCTTCTCATGATCCCCCATCATCGCCTAAAAATGCTACCCCCACACCGCTTGCATATCCCCTTGGTCCTCTTACATTCCTCCATGGTGGTCTCCTCGCAGAAGAAAAACAAAACATATACACCAACCCTCCTCTTCCACCTAATAATGAACTCGCTTCATTCTTCCAGAATAACAAAAATCCTATCATGGATTGAATGCTCAAGAAAATGAACTATTAAGGGAAAAGGTTTAGGCCTTCATGAGCAAAATTGTCATAGGCTATCCAACCTAAAGAACACTTGTATCACCAGGTCTTGGATGTTCTCATGACTTTTGATCAAAATGTTGGTACAACCTCTAGCGTCCTCATGAGCCTTTCAAAAAGACATCATAGGCTCTTCTCCTTCGCCCACCAAATCATATGTTGTCATCCCTCCTCCTCTATCATATCACCTCAAAACAACCATCCATCTTCCTCCTTCATCTAATCCATCCATATTGGGTCCTTATGTCCCCTCATCCCCCATCCCATATCATCCAAGTCCTAAGTCCTATTTTGAATCTTATATCCCAAATCATCTCCTCTATCTCATCCTATCCATCGCTCAACCATCCATCACACTATCCATGTGTATCCTTCATCCCTTCATGTTCCTAATTAGGATCAACAAAACGCATTACTTGGCCATCATCATCCATATCATCCTAAAAATCCTACCTCCATCCCTCCATTCATTATTCCTCCACATCATCCATCCATTCACACCCATCCCATTGCTACTAAAAGCACTTTGGCTGTTAAAGGAAAAATGCATAAATCTAAGCATCCACATGAATTTACGGCTCCCCATGTCCCCTCTAAAATACATGGTGAAGAGAAGAAAAATATAAATCTAAATAAAATCTGTAGGCCACAAAGGCCCACCAAAGCAAAGATCAAAACCATGTGGATCCCAAAGAAAAAAGATGCAATACCATTCAAAGTCGCTAATCCAAAAGCTAATCATACACCCCTTTCATCTCCTACGTCTGTTTTGAGTCCCTATGTCCCGAAATTCACCATTTCATCTCCTCCATTATCCCCACATTCTCCATCCCTTAATCCTATTATCTTTTCACATCCACCACCACATGTGCCAATGTTGGTCCAGAACACATCTCCCCCATCACATATCCACCCCATCATTCCATCCATACTCTTCACAGCATCCCATCCATTATCCCATGTATCTCTCCTCTCAAATCCCCCTAATTCATCCTCTTGCATAATCCATTTATTCATAAGGTTGTACCAACATTCAACAATCACTTCAAACATGGGCTCTTAACACCTTGATCCTTATCACATGTCCTTACCCATCTCCTTCTGCATAACATCCAAAAAGTCAAAAATCCAAAAAAAGTCAAAAAAAGTCAAAAAAGTCAAAAATCCAAAAAAAGTCAAAAAAAAGTCAAAAAAAGTCAAAAAAGTCAAAAAAAAATCAAAAAATGTCAAAAAGTCAAAGTAAAAAGTCAAAAGTCAAATTCAAAAAGTCCAAAAAGAAAGAAAGAAATAATCCATCCAATGATGAAAACTTGGCAAACAAGCGCCTTGGATAAGTACCATGATGAAAACCTGGCAAACAGGCATCATGCGTACATTCCCATCTGCACTTGGGGCAACTTCCTGATATGCATTCCCTCCATCTGCTATGCTTCAGCTATGCACCCGTCTTCCTGTTATTCGTCCTCTTCATAAATCCCTCCATCCCTCCTATTTTCCGCATCCTACCATCATATCCCATTTATCTCCCATTCCCTCCATCCTTCTTGTGATCTTGATCAAAATTGGGGCACCTATCTATGCATGCTTTGGACACCTATTGGTATACATTCCCTTCGTCCATGCTCTATCATATTCCTTGGTCACCCATTCTGTTCTCTTTCAGTTATCTCCTTTATCTTATCATCCACTTGTCTTCCATCCCTCATGCCTCCTTATATATGATATATCTAGAGTGGGGGCATATGCTTCCTTTGTGACATAGTCGTTAGAGACATCCATCTATCATAGCATCCCTTTCATCTCTCAATCCTTATGTTCCTATCCATCTATCATAACATCCTTTCATCTCCGTATCCATCTATCATAGCATCCCTTCCATCTCCCCATCTATCCTAGCATCCCTTCCATCTCTCCATCTATCCTAGCAATCCTTTCATCTCCCAATCCTTATATTCCTATCCATCCAAACAATCCCTCCCATCCCCATCCCTATATCTCTATCCATTCTTTCACCTTTATCCTCATCCCATCTCACAATCCCTTGTCATTGGTATCTAGCTATAGGCCTCCCCCTATGCAACCCAATGCCATTTATCTTATCGTCATCATCCCTGCTTCTCTTGCACATCTTTCCAATCTCCTATCACTTTTCAACACCCATCTATCTATCATATCACCCTCCCAAGTCCTTTTATTGCTTTGGATAACTATCCCAGCCCTGAGCTTTATGTGATCGTCATCATCCTATCCAATCCACCAGGTCTATCCTATCTTGTCGTATCGGTCCCACCTTTTTATCCACTTGTCCTATCATCTTATCATCCTTTATCTATTGTTTGCCTTCGGTCTTGTCAAACTACGTTGCCCCTATGCTTTCACGTAGGCAAAGTTGATCATTTGATCCGCCCCCGAGGTTCCATCATCGTTCTTCATTGTCCGCTTTTCTTTTCTATCATCTACCATCAGTCTTTGTCCTTTTGTCCATCCTATCTTTACCATCCATCAATGTCTCTATCTTGGTCAGTCATCCACATTTCATCGAACTACGAGGGCTCTGCGCTTTTACGTAGGCAAGGTTGATCTTTGTTCGGCCCTCGAGCCCCTAGGTCCTTAGGGTGTGTCAGTCCCATGTCTTGTCTTCCTTGTGTCGTGTCATCAAGCTATGCCCTTATCTAGCCGGTTCTTAACAAACAAGATCCACTTGTATCATGAAATCCAATCGATTTTGAACATCCTACGTCATAACGATCTTTTAGCTTCGTATCCATCATCTTCGGTCTCAACAGGATGCATCCTTCCTAACAGACCTCATCAATCCCATCTATCCCCTCGATCCTATGGCAAAGGACATTTGAAATTGATTACAATCTTTTGATGCTTTTGGATTTTGTTTATCATTTGAGCTCCCTATCATCACTTGTCAAGACCGCCATAATCCATCATATTATGGTGTGTTTTGATTGGTCAACATAAGGGCATATCTTGATATTTTTATGTCTATTTGTGTCTTCTTAGTTGTCCCACGTAGTACCCACCAAGATCCCTGAGGTCTTGTGTTATGCTGGGGCATCCTTTTGTGCTTGTAGTTATCTCAATACCTGGCCCGACCAAGGTCTTTGTGACTTTGGGGTGTTGGGATAGCCTTTTTATCTGTTGTGTTTGTTTTATGCATTAGACACTAAATGTCTTGGATTTCTTCCTGCAGTATTATGTTTGATATATAGCAAAAACCAGTGCTCCAAAGATGATAAATTGCATTTAGAATTGCATCTCATTTTCCATTCTATTGTCTTGCATGTATCCCCCCATCCATTCATCCTTCATCCTTATCTCTATCCAATCTCCCTCCATTCCACTTAGCCTGAATCATCTAATCATATCCTCAGTCCTGTTACCAGCCTTGATCATCCATTAGTATCCTTCTCTATCCCTTTGGTGTTGTTTTGGGATGTATCCTTCCCTCATCAACAACACTTTTATCATCATCATCGGGAGGTATTCTTCCCTATCCCTTTGGTGTTGTTTTGGGATGTATCCTTCCCTCATCAACAACACTTTCATCATCATCATCGGGAGGTGTTCTTCCCTATCCTTTAGTGGTGTTTTTGGGATGTATCCTTCCTAAATAAATACCCTCGATGGGATGTGTCCTTCCCTATCCTCATATTGTTTCAGTATATATCAGTCTCTCATCAACAACACTCCATCCATCATCAATCCATCTTGGCTTGTAGCTTGACCGGGGCAACATCACATTTGTCCTTGAATCTGTTTGTGCTTCATCCATCTCCATATCACTTACTCTCTTACCCATCACCTTGCATCATCTTCCTCATCTCCCCTACATCATACATCATCTATTTCGAGAGCTACCATCGCGAAATTTCTTCTAACCAAGATGTCCTCTCGAGGGGTATCCTTCATCCCTAATCTTCATCAGTTTTTCCTTCCTAGTCACTCCTTTGAATGACTGGGTCATCTTTTCCAATCTAACCATCTTCTTTCAAGTTCTATGTTTTAATATTCTTTGAAATGATGCTACTTCGTAACACCATCTCAAAGAGGGGAAAAATGTAGACATCCAAATTTGAACAATTAATTTATCCAAATTTATCACTTTTCATCTAAACATCCTATTATCCTGTGCTACTGGGCATTATTATATTATTTAATTAATATCTTTAATTCTGCCAAATCCTTAAGGTATTTAAATAATAATTAAATACCTTACCCTCCTTAATTCCCTTTTCATCAAATGAATTAAATAAATATTACATTTATTTAATTCCTCACATGTCATTTTCATCTAATCCTAATCCATTTCCTAATCTCTTCATTAAGGATGTGCACATGCTTAATCCTTGATTAAGATGTGTCACATCCTCCAACTTTTGCAAGTTGGCTTCTAATCCTCATTTATCTTCTAATTATTGATTAATTAAACCTAATCATTCTCCAAGGAATTCTTTAATTTTTTTTACCTTCCTAGATTCCCTTCTTTTATATGTGAATTTTTAATTCGCATTCCATCCTTTCAAGGCTTCTAGAACCTTGGACTTGTCACAATCTCCACATGTGACCACGTCCCACCTTTTTGGAGCCCACCTTATCCCTCTAGATCATCCCGTGGAATGTGAATTTTAATCCAAAGTATCCCCAACCACCTTTCATTTTTCCATAGATTTCGAGAATTCCAAAATTCCTCAATGTCTCCTTTTCACTCCCAATTTGGGACAAGAAATCCCTTGTGGAAATCTCTCACTCCCTCAAGGTGCATGTCCTTTTCCACCTCATGTACCTTCTTGACAACTCATCTCCACCTCATATCCTCTTGTCCACTTCACCCTCCACATGTCAAGATGTGAGGGCTTGTGGGTTCTCAACCCACCATAGCTCTTCATCTTGGCCTTGTTGGATGCATCTCAACCGTTGAATTCTCTAGATAATTCAAATTCTTCTATAAATATCCCCTCCTCAAGGGAATTTTCAAGACTTTCATTTTAAGCACCCTTATGCTGCTAATATGTCTTCTCAACACTTTGCATTTTGATAACTACATGCAGTCCATTTGAACTCTCAATCCTTTTGCCATCATTTAGCCATCTTTGTTAATCATTTGCACCTACAATCTTGCATTTAGACATTCAAACAATCATCTAAGGAGCACACAACCAATCCAAGCAAGGGCCAATCAAAGAGGTATCAACAACAAAGGAGGTAAAAGTGTTTGTGTTTTATCTTATTTGCATTCCTTTTCGTTGAACCACTCTTTTGGCTAATCTTGAGGTGTCTTTGGTATTTTGTTATTCATGTTTCTTAGTTGTTTTGCACATTTAGAGTAGTAGAAATTCCAAGGTATACAGTTCCAAACCACCACTCACTGCTTTGCTTAAAATGTTGCCTCCATAAGCACAATAACATGTTTTAAAATCATGGTTGCTGATTGACCATTAAGGTCACCACTTTCATCAAGATGGCAAATGAGATTTTGTCTTCAAACTCAAGGCATTATGCAAGATAACATTGTGAATTGTTTGTTGTGTATGATTTGATTTTCTTGCACATTTACTGCTTTGCTAACTTCCTTTAAAATTGGGTATTGCACCCTCAGCTGCAATCTCAAACAACTCATTCACTATCACTTGAAGATTCCTTTCATGAGCATCCTTCTATAAAATCAAACTATGCCCTATAGACTACCTACTTACTATAGGGGACTCATTGTTTCATGGTATTGTAGATCTTAAGATCCTTCAACCTTATTGATACTACTTCACAGTCCACAAGGTATTATTCACTATTCTCCTATCTTTTATGAGTCTCAAAACACTGCTCAAACATGCAATCCACTACCTCCATTATACATTAATGGCTAAGAAGAAACATTGAACCTATGATTACCATTGTTACTTCATTTTGACAGTCATTCCATGATTGCATTTGCCTTGTCTAACACTACCAAAAGCATTTGAAAAACCCTTAAAGTTAGCAAGGGGGTAAGGAAAATTACTGTTAAAATCTCCACTTTACTATGTTTGAGCTTATTATCTTGTCAACAACATTCTTTTGTTCACATCTCATGATAGTCATTCTTCTACTGGGAGATTGTATTTACAAATGTCACAAACCACATAGTGTGCTTTGTTATTGACCAGTACCTGACTGCAATTTTGTTAGCTGCTAATGTCTCAATCTTTTCCTGCATAAACTCTACCAATCCACCAGAGTTATTGCTTATGTTTCTACGAGTCTAGGGTTTGTACCCTAATCATGCTCTACCAGCCTCGGTTGGTATTAAAAAATAACCTAAATCTTGGGTCAAAAATTAGTTGGTCTTGGACAAAGTTGTGGTATGATCTTGGATTGTATCCTAGAGTGTGTGGGAAACTTGTGTTTGATCATTAAGGTATGTAAACCTGATTAGGGAAATGTATCATATATAGCATGGGTCTTGCTTTAATACTTCCCATAATGGTTATTAGTAGATCACATTATTATAGTTTGTGGTAACCCAAGATTGCATTCAAGTGTGTAGCAAACTTGGTTTGTAGTTTAAGCTATACACTTTTAAGTAACATTCATAAGGTTTAGATAATCTTGATCACTCTCTAGAATAGCCCATTAAACATGGGTTGTGCTTGAATGCACTACATAATTGATATAACACAATCACTCTGCATATCAACCAGAGTTATAGGCTCTTTAGCAAGAGGTAACTCTTCATCATGCTAGTAATTACATCCTTAAACCTTAAACTTGAGACAACCTGAATGCACCCAATGATGATTGACACCTACATTATACAACCTGAATTAACTACATTATATGAGTGCCTCCATTTCTATCACAACATAACCACATTAAACTTGGGTCACACATGAATGCATCATGTATTTATTATAGCACAACTGTGCCACATGACCAATAGAGTTATGGATCACATTATTATAGTCACAAGAATCTGTTCCTTGGTTGTGATCGTATGGTGATTCCACACAAAAGAATCTTAACATGAAATTCTCAAAACCCTAAACCTCTAAAAATGAAATTTGATGAGATGTTACTTTAAAATATGATTTTGAAACCTGGAACTACAAATCTGACTTCACAATTGAATTTTGCAAAAAGACAATGACTACCCTCAACCTCGCGATATCTTCTTGAATTTTTTCTGATTCTTCCCAAGAAAATCATCCTTAGTTCTCCACAAACTATCTCAAGTAGAGCAAAACATTGTCACAGTAAATCAACGAACTCACTTTTCTTTATGTCGGCCACAATTTGATTTTTTTCTTATTTTTCATGTTTGTTGAAATTTCGACGAAACTTATAGTCGACATTTCGATGAAACCTAGGTTCATCAAAATTTCGACAAACGTCGAGGATAAACTTTTAAAAAATTGAAAATTACACATCAAATTTTACAAGCACCCGACGATACATCAAACTATACATATTTCGTTAAACATTTTCATCGAATTTTGCAGTCAAATGAGTTATTGGGTAATATGTATTGGCCTTAGATGATCTTTTGAATGTTGATTTGTGGGTTTAAGCCTTGCACTATGGAGATTGTTTTACTATGAAGATCTTGTGGGGGGTGTTGTGTGCCTCATTTTATATTTATGTTTTTATGGTTTTGCTAGTTGGTGCAAGTTGGCTTACGCAGTTGTGACTGTGAGTTTATTTTGTTGCTAGTAGGAGGAGTGGCTCTCAATGGGGGCTAGCATAGAAAGTGGCGTATGTGTAACTCATTAAGAGTTTCCTTAATTAGTGATAACCTAATAATTAATTAGGGGGGTGGGTTTGGGTAGCATTTCACTTTAATCCATATAAGTTAGCCTCACTCATGGATCAAGTGCTCACTTAGGCTTGAGATGAGTTGGAAGGCTTGGAATGGAAAAGATCAATTTCCTTGTCCTCTTGAAAGGTATGTTGGTCCTGCATGAGTGAGAATGGGGGTCAGGGATCAATTGAGGTTGTCAGGGTTTAACCAAGTAGCGAGCTGGTAACCTAGGAAGATCTGCATTGGGTTACCCATGTCAAGCTTATGTGATGACACTCTACCCTTTAGAAACCTTGTATGTTTGTTGTTCCCCTCTTGTTGTGCTTGTACCTCTAGAAGTGGATCTGTCTTATTTTTTTTGTTGTTCTTGTTGTGGAGTCTTGCTAGCCTTGTTTATTTGATTGTTGTAAGTTGTGGGTCCTTCTTGTCATCTCCTAGCATGGGGAGTGGGCCTTAGGGTCCACATGGTCGGGTGGAACATGCTATGCACCCCATTGGGTCCCCAACCAAATATTGTGATGCATGTAGATGTACCATTTGTAGTGACTCCAGAGTTGTACCAGAGTTGGATCCAATCTTAATGCTTTGTACTCATACATATCAGTTGTATTATTCCATGTTATTTTACTATTCCCATTCAAGTTGGGAAACACTATTGTCTTGATGTAATTCTTGAAATGATGTATCTACTTTTATAAATGTAATGAATGTAGTCCTTGGCATTACCTTATGGTCATGGATGGATGCTTGTTGTAAATGTAATGTATATTGATCCTTGTATTACGATGTGTTTATTGCTTCACTATATGCAATCCTTAGTGGTGTTGTATCTGTGGAAATATTTATATTTAAATTCATATATGTGATGGATGGGTTTTATTTATATAATGTCATGAATGTACATTTGTTGATTATTAATTCTATATAATGGATAAGAGGAATACTCGTAATTAGTTAATCGTTATTATGGGAATTGTGTGATGTTAGAGATGTATGAAATGTAATGCAGGCATGTAACCCCAAGGGACTAGTTAGTTGTTATATATGCATGGTTTCATTACTAGTGATATATGTTAATGTACACTACATCTCATATTAGTTTACTTTAAAAAAATTGTGTTGTAAATATTAGATGTTTTAGTGTCCTTCGGGGTTGGTGTGGTGGGGCATTACATCATGGAATCAAAGCCAAGGTTCACACATTGGGCACTATGATCCCATTATGTTAACCTTGCATTTAGACTCTTGAGTTTAGGTTTTCAACCTTCTATCATTCTCACTTAGCAATCTGAGGTTGTCTCTAGGTGGTGTTGGTTCAATATTGCATAAAACCGGTGGAAAGATAGGACCCTCAGTGTAGTGTGTAATGCACCGATATTCTTCCTACCGAGGATGCATTATGGACCTTTGTGTTGTCTCTCGTGTTGTTTTCTCTATGCTGATATTTTTTATGATGTGTTATGTACCTTGAGACTGTGTTGGTGGTTGTTTTACCATTTTGTTTTGATTGGTTGATAGTTTATCTGACTTGGATGATTATGACACTCATTATTGATGTTTGTGTTATGATGATGCATGAATTTTGATGTTGTGTTTGCATTAAATTGGTTATTTTTATCATATAGACTTGTACTATTCTTGTTATGTTGTTCAACGATTGCTTTATAATGTGATTTTGATGTGGTTACTGTTTGGAGTCTTGGTGAGAGGGACGGTGTAGGATCGCTCGTTCACAAGTGCCCTACTACGCTATGATTTCCTCTCATAGTGTGGTTGTTATTTGATATATATATATAAAGTAATTTAAATAAATTTAGAAATTAAAATAATAATTAAATTTTATGAAATATAAAGGATATGGTTTGTTAATAAATAATTAAATTAAATTGCTTTGTTAAAAATAAATGTTTTATTCTTAAATAATTAGATTAAATTGTGTTGGTAAAAAGCTCTGTTTTAAATTATATTTTAATAATTGATAATTATTTATATATGGAAAATTAATGTGATTTTAAATAAATCAAGAAGATAAGATTTTTGAACTCATGTTAAAACAAGTGAAAATGGAAAAAGCCGGAGTGCATGCACATGCATGACTCTAGACAAATTTTCAAATGGGAAACTTGCTTATTTTGTTGATTTTTAGTTTCAAAAGTTTATCTCTTGGATTTTATTGGGAAAAATAAAACTCATTTTTTTTTTTTTGGGTATGCTTGTTCTTTTGGGGAAAAATAACAAAAAATTTATGTAGGCATGTTGAGCCTTGATTTTAGTATTTCGAGCCTAAAGTTTAGGTGGGGGTACAAGGCCTACTAAAAACAATGGGTCTTTCATTGTTCGTTACGCTTGGTTTAGCATGGGGTGATATTTCATGGCAATGGCCACACACAAATTTTATCATCACAAGATCCCTTGATCTTCACTATGCTCATGCATCCATTGTTGCTTTCACCAATATGCTTTTATAGGGCTACATGAACCATCAAAATGTTTTCATTGGAAGGGGGTATAAAGGAGTGGCTATGAAGAAGAACAAGATGCTAATGCATGTAGGGTATATGCCAACAATTCAGTTGATAGAGTCACGTTGTGAGAAAACTAAAATCCTTCCAAACTGTGTCAGAAGTGGGGAGCCAATTTTGAAGCTCTCAATAGAGGATGGAATCACTCAACACATCAAGCTTATCATTACCGAAATACTGAGTATCAGTATGTCTTATGATACTTCTTTTCTTATACTTATCCCTTCTCAAACAAATGATTAGTAATAGAAATACCATCTGGGTGCATGTTGACTTTCGTGAAGATAATAATTTTCTTTTTTTCATTGACTATTTCTTAGTGAGTACAGTTGGAAAGATTACTTAATCTGTCTATTAGCTAATTTGATGTTTGTCTTTGCATTACTTTTAAGATCTCAAGTTGCCTATGAGTAAGGGACTACCTTCTGTTGAAATTTATCCATTTTCTCCCTCCTACTAGTATCCTCTTCTTATTTTTTTTGACCCACAATAGACCATCAAATATTCTAAGAAACTTTTAGCTCATAGCACGAGATTAAGCCGCTCCTCTGATATGAACTTTGTCAATCAGAGCTAGGAATGGTCGAGATATTTTTCCAAGAAATATAAGGTGATTATTGGGGATAGTGATATATATGTTGTTTCTCTATCAACCGGAAAAGGATTATGTATGTGATTTGAGCCCATCATAGTAGGTTGAAAAGTTCAACACAAACATTCTATTTCATCATTTCCATTTGAGCGAAGCTGCAAAGGAAAAGTTTCAAATTGGAGTTATAAGTTTGTGCTTAGTATTTATTAGATTCTTGCATTGCCCTATGTCACCCTTAATTTCCTTAATTGTTTCATTCATTTCCAGTGAGAATTGGTTTCACCTCTCATTCACACATCCTCCTTTCTTTTCATTGTAAATTGATGACACCTAGTGAGGAATTTACTCTACATCGCATATTAATCCTTAAGGCTTATTACAACCTGTGTGGAATTCTTGATCACATGTTGGCATTGATTAGAATAGCCTACTTCATCAGCTCTCCTCTTGGCATTTGGTAGAGAGTGACTTTGATCATGTGTCAGCCTATATTTCGTAATTTGAATCCTTTTGGCATAAAATTTATCAAATGTGATATGATTAGTAAGGGGGAAATTGAAATTGAATTAGATCTAAGAAATTTAGCTCGCTGACTGAAGCCTTCCCTGAAAACCTTCTTAGTATATAAAAGTCCATGCTATTTAATTATTGACACCCAAAACTATTGGGTTCAACACATATTGTTTGAAGTGAGACTTGTATTTAAAAGGGGAGATTAATGTTTTGTTCCAAAGGAGCTTTATGATGCAAGTTTATAGTAAGAATGAAAAGTATTTCATTAGTAAAGAAGTGGGTAGGTAGAGATAAGTTACGAATGAAGACTCTCTAGTTAGCTTAACATTAAGAATATTTTGTTGGGCCTTTTGGTCAAAATTTATTTTTATTGAATAAGATTGTTTCAATAAGATTAAATAGATACCATTTTAATCCAATTTTGTAATATAGGTGTATTCTAAAAGGGTTAATATCCACTCAATTCAATCAGGGTAATATGTATTGGCCTTAGATGATATTTTGAATGTTGATTCCTCCTATGTTCATTTAATAGTTTATTTGCAAGTTCTTTATATGGATATTTATTTAGAATACATGCTATCATGGTCAATTACTAATTGAGTGCAGAATACTCCTTTAATTATTCATAATGATTATTTTATCTTAGTCATATTATGAGCGGTTGTTTGATTTGAATGATATTCTTAGAAATTTATCTCTTGTAAATGAATGTTGGTTTCTTTTGTAAATTATCTAATAGTTGAAGTGCAAATTCTTGAGAATGCTTGTGATTGTTACCGTGGTTGACTTGATTGTTTGAGTGAGTGGAATTTTGAATTAAGTTGTGTATATATTGATTGCTATTATTGTAGTGAATGTTGCTTTGATTAAGTGGTTTATTAGTCAAATTGTAAGTTTGTTGGGTAAATAGTGGTTTGGTATCATGAGGGGAGAAAATTGAGGTCTCCCTTGGATGCCTTGTGGTTTAATTTACTATTGGTATTTGTGGATGATTTGGTATTGAGTTATTTCTGTTAGTTTTGATCGAGTTGAAGATCTCTTTGTGATGTTTCCTCTTGTTATTCTTTCTTTCTTGGCTCATAAATTGTGGATTGAAAATAGATAGTGCTTTGATATCTTGTTATTGTCATCTTTTCTTGATGGGGGGACCCTAATGTTAGTATTTTGAGAGTCTTCCAGAGGTTAGAGGGGAGTATAGTTTTATTTGCATGAGTTGGTATGGGGGCTGGAGATTTGGTGAGGCTGCCTAGGTAACGCAAGATGGGGATCGACAACCTAGGAAGATCTACATTGGGTAACCCATATCAAGTTTATTGTTGGATTTCAGGATGAGTCTTTTTGAACACTTGATGCTATATTGATTCATGTGGGTTTAAGCCTTGCACTGTGGAGATTATTTTACTATGAAGACCTTGTGGGAGTTGTTGCATGCCTCATTTTATGTGTATATTTTTTTATGGTTTTGCTAGTTGGTGCAAGTTGGGTTACCTAGTTGTGACTGTGAGTTTATTTTGTTGCTAGTAGGGGGAGTGGCTCTCAATGGGGGTCAGTGCACAAAGTGGCGTACGGGTAACTCATTCAGAGTTTCCTTAATCAATGATAACCTAATAATTAATTGGGGGGTTTGGGTAGTATCACTTTAAAGCAAATAAGTTAGCCTCACTCATGTCTCAAGTGCTTGCTTAGGCTTGAGATGAGTGGGAAGGCCTGGAATGGAAAAAATCAACTACCTTTTCCTTTTGAAAGGTATGTTGATCCCACATGAGTGAGAATGGGGGTTAGGGATCAGTTGAGGTTGCCAAGGTTTAACCAAGTAGGGGGCCAGTAACCTAGGAAGATCTACATTGGGTAACCCATGTCAAGCTTATGTGATGACACTCCACCCTTTAGCAACCTTGTATGTTTGTTGTTCCCCTCTTGTTGTGCTTGTACCTCTGGAAGAAGATGTGTATTGTGTTTGTTCTTGTTCTTGTTGTGGAGTCTTGCTAGCCTTGTTTAATTGATTGTTGTAAGTTGTGGGTCCTTTTTGTCATCTCCTAGCATAGGGGGTGGGCCTTAGGTTCTACATGGTCGGGTGGAACGTGCTATGCACCCAATTGGGTCCCTAGCCGAAGATCATGATGCACAGAGATTTACCAAAGTTGGATCCAGTCTTTATGCTTTGTACTCATACATTTCAGTTGCATTTGTAGACACTAAAAAAATGTCCTAAGTATGTGAGCATCATTTTTCTTGGTCGTTGTCCTTCGATAATTGAATAATTTTAATTATTCAATTAAGTTTGACCGCATTCCTCTATTAATTAAATAATTTTTAATTATTTAATTAATTCATCTTCTCATATTTATTTTATCCTGATCAATTAAAATTATTTAATTGTGTCGCTAATATATCCCTTTCTTCAATAATTAAATAAATCATTTTTTATTTAATTATTTATCTTTCATCTATAGTCAGATAATAATAATAATCATTATTTGACCTTTTATTCTTCTATAATTAAATAATTTTCAAAATTATTTAATTGTGTTCATTCCTCTCTTTTGGATAAATAATTCAAATTAATTATCCATGTCTAATTTCTATCTCCCCATTTAATTAAATTCATTAATTTAATTAAATGCTCCTTTTGTCATTTTCTCTAAATAAATTATTTGGATAAATTATTTATTTGCCACTTGTCATTTTCCTCCATTTTGAATAAATAATTTAAAATAAATGATTTATGCACCTCCACTTGGTCAAAGATACCATGTCATTATTTCATGTAATAGCATGCATGTCCTTGCATGTTTGTCATAGCCTGTATGTCCCTGCATGTCTGTCATAGCTTGCATGTCCCTGCATGTCTGTCATAGCCTGTATGTCCCTGCATGTCTATTTGTCATGATTCCTCCAAGAATAGCATATTCTTGGTGCATCAATTTTGTACCATTGATCTTGGAATCCTTCTAGAGGATTAATCTCAGCTATCCATTCGAAGGGTTATCTATAAAAGCAACCTTTCTTCTCCATTTTCACCTTAACAACTAATTGTCTCCAACTTTCTTGCTACCATTTGTAGGTTTTGCACAAGTATTTCAATAAATCTAAGGGAAAAGTTGCATAACAAGAAGGAGAGCAAGAGAAAGAATCAACTACAATATGGGGAGTGCTTTATTTTATTTGTTTTCATTTTGATATCTCCATTTGTTTGTATTCTCTTGTTTAGATGAGGTTAATAGCTTAGAAGTGTTGGCTATCACTTTATCTATGCTATTTAATTTTTAACCACATCTCACATTGGTGAACTTGACATGAATCTTACAATTTTATAGAGAAATTTATGTTTTTTCTTGTTTATTTTTGTTGTTTTGTAGGTTACAACCAAGAATTCATACAAAATCCCATCATCTTATTTTAAGCACAGAAAAATTTGCGCATAAAATATTTTAAAACTATTATCTGGGTTTTGTAGACCTCGTTGTCAGCTTTTGGAACTTCAAACGGTTTAAAATTTTGTTAAGATTTGAGAAAGTTATGGCTATTTTAGTGATCACAAATTTTTAAGATTTAATTGTTAAGAACCAAATTTTCTTTTGTTTATAACACTTTTGTCTTGTAGGATTTCACAAAAAAAATTATGGGTTTTGAAGGTCTATGTCTTAGCTTTCCATAGATATCTATGGTTTAAAATTTTGTTTAGTTTTGAGAAATTTATCACTATTTTAGTTTGTTGTTTTCATTTAAGTTTTTTTTTACTAATCTTCTATTTGTAGCATGTGGCTTTGGAGTGGGGCTCCCAAAAACTACTTCTTTTGGAGCAACAAAAAAATTGAGCTCTTAGTTTTTAGTTTTCTTTGATTTCCTTTTCTTAGTTTAGTTTAGTCTCTTCATTTTATAGTTTAGTTATTTACTGAATTTTAAGTTTTAGTTTTATTTTTAATCTCTTGTCCTAACTTAGTTTTTTGCAGCTTTCTTGTTGGTCCAAGACATTTATGAAACTACTAACTTGTGGTTTTGCAACCCCGTTAGTCGAAGACTCATTTCTCAAACAATGTGTTTGCGATTTCTAGTTTATAAAATACTTCTATTGGTGCATTAAAATGAACATGTGATTGATTTTGTCTAACTGTGTTTGAAGGTGGTAGGTGATTATGCTCTCACCTTGTGAAAACTAGGTGATCAGAAAACTAGACCCACCTTATTTTTTGTAACCCTTAAGACTTAATAATCGAAGTATCCTCTCTCCTTTCACTTTTGGGCAATCTTGGGTGTAAGAGAAATTGTTATTATTTCTAGAAATGGGTCTTCCTTAAGGGAAAAAGTACTCACCTTAAGGGACGACCCGACTGGTAACAGGCTAAAGTCAAGCCACTTCCAGCTAGGATATAAAATGGGTGCATGAGGAAAGTTCAAGTACCACGAGTACGGATGTGTCACACAGATAGAGTAGTACTCCCATAAACCCTGTTGAGCATAACCTCTTCAAGCTGGAGTGCCACCTAGTCAGTGATTAATCTCTCACCCCATGTGTGGCCACTCAAACGGATGCCCTTACTAGACACCTATTATTTTAGAAGCTAGCCATTTTCAGCCGTTGCTTGGTATAGTGTAGGGTATAGTATCATGCTCGAAGATACTCACTTTTGACTCGCTTGAGTATAGATAGCAGTTCCTGGGAAGTGACTACCTAGGAATTCAAATTTGGTGTGCCCGTAGAAGTGCGTGCCAAGGAGGGAACCCGTGCCACCAAACTTATAAGCTATCTGCTCTCGAGAAGGAGGTGTTCAACACCAATCTGGGGTATATCGGTGGGCTATACCAAGTATACAAACCCTTGGGTTATTAGGATCGTGTTTGTCTTACATGCGTTTTCTTACACTAAAGCATTGTGCTTGTCAAGTGTTTTATGGAGTCTCAAACATTATTCACAACATTCATAAATCTGGACACACACATTTGACCTTTAACAAATAAGATTTTTTTCCTCGAAACATCAGAAAACTAAAAATTTTGCAACCTGTGATGCAACTGTTGAAACACATTTGCTGAACTTAAACACATTTGACAATTCCTAAGATGCAATCGCTCTGATAAACCGCATCTACTACTATAAACACTACATATGCTTGTGTCCCGACACATTTGACATTCATAGAAATGCATTTGCAAGCCTTTGCCACAACTGTTATCTACAAAACCACATTTTCTTGAATTAAAATGCATCCACCATACTGTGACACATTCGCTGCCTCAAACGACGCATTTTCCTGATACACACAAAACTCTGATACAAACCAGAATTTGACTCCAAACAGTCTCAGCCTGTTGTCAAACATTTTTTTTCCAAGAGGTCTCTGTCAGAAACCAGCCTTGAAGTTGCTCAAAATTTTCATCAGTCAACCACTAGTCTGCATATTTGACCATAGGCTTAATCTTTCAAATTTTAATTTTATCCATTAGGTTCATAATCATCATTTTTAGCATTAGCTTGACCTCAGGTTTTCATTTTTGCATACTTTGGATTAGGCTAACCTTATCCAAATTTGCAAAATCATTTCTTTCGAAACTAGGTTATCTTGGACTTCATCATTCATTTCTATTTTCAGTCGTTGTCCTTTTTGTGAGGATTTCCAACTCAAGAGTCTAGTTAGGAAAACTCACTAGTCATTTTGACCTTGTCACTTTGTCATTTTCAACAAGTCCTTTGGTAACTAAAATAAAAAACAAAGATTAATCTTAGAGTGCTTAGGTACTCCTGTCTCCAAATTGCATTCATTTTAGTTCCTACCTTGCATACTCTATTTCTATAAAAAAACCAAAAATATCGTTCATCCTAGTTGTCATTTTGAACCTAGACCTTGCATTAATTACCTCATTAGTCCTCATTTTTCACTTTGCCAGTTTCTTAATTGACATTATCATTGTCCCAGTCAACATTGACATCCTAATTGTCACTTTGTCTTTTGACATATTTATCTCTTCGCATTGTCAACCTTTATGACACAAAAAAACAAAAACATAGACTAGTGTCATACTTGCATTGTCATCATCTTCATTTGACCAATTTCCTTGATGGTGGAAACAAGATTTCAAAGAAAGAAAAGACAAATGACAGACTTTGGATAAGACTTTGACAACAACACCAAAACCAACACCAATCCCAATGACTGGATTTATGACGACCCATTTGGGAATTTGAATTTACAATCATCCATGAGCATGTCAACTTCCTTTCAAAATCCACTTTTTGAACAATTCATACAGAGAGTCCAAAATGGACAAGTACTAGCTGAGGATTTAGATGTTGCCGCTCAAAACCTTGACATAGCTTCATTTGTAGAAGAACTAGTCTTGAACGATCCCAATATATACCTTGCTATTGTTACCTAATTTTCACCCTCAGGCTCAATCAGGCAAGGCAAATTGTGTTTAATAGGTTCGAGAAGGCCAAATGGAGCATTCAGCCTAGGAAAAAGTCATGAATATGATGCTAGGTCATAGGGAACTTAGTGAAGAAGCCTGCCTTGTTCAGGTTAGACATGAAAATCTTCTAAGGAGAGAGTCGCCAAGACCCCAGGACTGTCACGGTGAGTGGGATTCACCTACAGGTCCCTATCGGCAAGACATCAATCATCATCCTGGCGACAAAAGGATATTCATTTCGGCGGAAGTTCTTTCCTTCGGAGAGAAGTCTCAGCGAATGCATCAGGTCTCACTGAAAGAGCAAAGCAGGATCCCTTCAGCATATGTGTGCGGCTTTCAGTAGGTGGTCTTACCGATCGGAAGAGGTCTCGTTGAAGTTAGGCGGTGTCGGCAGAGCAAGCTAGATTCCCAAAAGGGTCTCACTGAAGTCACAAGGTCTCCTCGACAATAAAGGCTCTCGGCGTAAGGATTGAGTTCTACAAGATGTCTCGATGACCCGGGATGTTTTGGCGACAAGAAGTAAAGGCTCTCAGCAAAGGTTGGTGCCCTAGGTGTAATGTCTCGCCAAAGAAAGGAGGTCTCCCCGACATATTTTCCCTCGGTGTAACATCTCACCGTCGGGGTGATGTCTTGGCGAATAAAGGCTCTCGGCAAAGGTAAATGAAGTCGCCATGAAGTCTCGGTGAAAGCAGAAGGTCTTACCGAAAGGATGCCTTCGGCATATGTAAGAGGGCTTTTCCAGGAGGTCTCACCGAAGGAAAGATGTCTCACCGACATGAGGTAATATCGGCATAAGTCTTGTCGATCCATCAGAGTCTCAATGAATAGAGAAAATTGGCAAAGCAGGATAGTTTCACCAGAATGTCCCAGCGATCAAGAATGTCTCGCCGAAGGCCGGGGGTCTCGCCCAAGGAAAGTCAAGATGACATGATGTCTTGGCGACTGGCAAGGGTTACGCTGACAGTGTTTCACTGAGGAGTTCTCGGCATAAAGCTTCCTCTTCGGTGAGATGTCTTCCCGAAAAGGTGGGGTCTTGCCGATAATAAGATGGGCTCGCCCAAAGATTTAAGGCTCGGTGAGAGGTCTTACCGAAGCAGCAGTGTCTTACCGAAAGAAAGAAAGGAACTCGCTGAAGGATTTGGCCTTCGGCATAGGGTCTCAGCAACCAGTGGATGCCCTGCCGACCCAGGGGATGTCTTCGATGTAGCATTTTTAGGTCATGGTGAGCTCTCGGTGACCCGGGGGTGTCTCAGTGACAAAAGATGGGGGTGGTGTTGGTAGGATGTCTTGCCGATCAAGCAAGCTCTCCCCGAACTCAAGTGAACTTTCGACGAAGTAGGGAGACTTTGATATAGAGTCTCAACGATAAAGAAGTCTTAGCAACATGAAGGAAGCTCGCTGAGAGAAAAATAGTTTCTACAAGATGTCTTGGTGAAGGCATAATGTCTCCCCAACCGAAGAGAAAGTAGCTCATCGCCGAGAGTTAAGAAGCCTGATGGGAGGTCTGGCCGACAGGCCAATGTGTCGCCAATAACAAAGGGTCTCGCCGAATGTCTTGCTGAATGAGGAGTTCGCCAAAGGAAAAGGAAGTCTACAAGAGGTCTCGGTGAATGGAGGGTGTCTTAGCGATAAAAGCAGATATCGATATGACAGGGGGACCTCACTATGAGGTCCTGCCAACTTGATAATGTCTTGGCGAAAGGAATGCGGAGCTCGATGGAGTGGCGTGCATTCGGGGTGACATCAATCAACTCCTGCCGAAGATGAAGGGCCTTGGGGTAACGTTTTGCCTTCGGTAAAATGTCTCACCGACACATGAATGTCTTGCTGACTGAAAAGGAGCTCGCATGAGTTGAAGCCATTGGGATGAGGTCCTGTCGACCCGGTAAGGTCTCACCGAAAACCGAAGGAGCTCGAGCCCGGAGGAGAAGAGTGAGCTAGGGGTAAATGAAATGAGCTCGCCATGAGGTCCTACTAACTTGGGTATGTCTTGCCAAAAATAAGATGGGCTCGCCGATAGTATATTTCCTACGGTGTGAGCTCTCACCCACTGTTCTATGATATGCTGATAACTACAGAGACACATAATCACATCGGTGAGACACTTCCAGTGTCTAGCCGAGATGCGATTCTGATCAAAGGAGTTTTGACTGCCTGAAGAATCTACGTGGAGTCTACTCAACCAATCAGAGAGATCTGAGAGTGAGCCGTGGCAGTATGAAGAAGATCAATAGGATGAAAAGCAACGTGTGTCTATTATGAGATCAGGAGCATTCAAAGCGCTCGGCTGAGGAGGTTCAAGGCAGACACGATACCAGGAAGTGAATGTTGTGGTTGCAGAAAGATCAAGAAGACTTCTCCTGAAGGAAATCTTTCACACCGACATAGGTAACATGGACACGCAGGGTGCAACATTTATTTTCAATAAAAATATCTAAGGGGCAGATCTTTCTAGCCCCTGATATTTTTTGTAAGCCCTTAAGGGCCAACACATTTTGATATATAAGGCATTTTTTGCCTTTTTGTATATAGTTTGGATATACACTCTGAAGAGTTAGTGATTTCTATCAATCCTTTGTCGACTAAATGTATGTTTTTTTTGTAACTCAATAGAAATCTGGAATGCAAAATAGAGTTCACCTTGAAAAATAGTACTAATGCTCTTACCACTCTCATTTCTGTATGTTAGCTTATGTATGTATTTCTTTAACAGTGTTTTCCTAAATCTGTATTCATACCACAAAGCTGTGAAGTTTGTTCCTTCCTTCTTGAGATATGTATGTAGATCAAACCTGTCAAGAGTGATGCATAAGTCTAATGGGGTTATGTTGAGTAAGTAAAACAACTACAGTCTAGTTTCCCTAGTGTGGTTGCATCTTGTTTTCATTTCCTGATTTCTTATCAACTCAGTGTATCACCATAGGAATAGTTCAGTATAGTTTCATTTTGTATGCATTTTTTCTCCCTTTACCCTTTTAAAATTAGTAGTTTAGGTAATACACAAAGGAAGCTGGCCTTCTCCAAAGGTTGACCTCTTCTCACAAGAAACCCACATCTTTAGAGGTCTTCCAATGTTACACTAAGGTGTTGAACATCAGGTTCAACAAGGGTGCAATTTTAGGTGATAACAGTTCTGGCATGCCCAGTTGGATAGAAATTAAGATTGAACTACTAGTTTGGTATGCAACCAGCAAGTTTCAGACTTTATAGAAGTTATTTGGCATACTTGGCGACTCCGTAGAGAAAGAATTTCAGAATCAACGCCTTCTACAATTTATGAGAAGACTTCAAACAAGGAACAGCTCAGGTCCTTTTGAATATTTGTAGTTGTCACCACCAAGAAGAAAAGGCAGAGCAACAGGAAGGTGAGAAACAACAATTATCTATTCTTGAAGAACTCAATCCACTCCTCCATCTATGGGATCACACATTGTTGTTCCATCTTTAGTTTCCTTTACAGTACCAGGAAATCCTCCTCAGCCACCTCCAATGGCCGCTCTAAGGAATCAACCCTTTGTTGCTTTTAATGGAGGGATCCCATTGAATTTGGCACAGCACAATGACATTCCAATGGCAGCCTTGAAGAGTCTTCCAACTTTCACGGGAGAAGATCAAACTACCCCGATTGAACACATGAGAGATGTGGCTTCGTTATGTGGAGTTCATCACATAACCCAAGAGGATGTTGTAGTAAGATTACTAGCTGCTTCACTGAAAGGAAGAGTTGTGCAATGGTATAGGAGCCTACCAGTTAATTCAATTGCAACATGGGATGAATTTGGAGACAAGTTGCACAAACAATTTCAAGACAGGTTTGACAGCTTGTCTCTAGTGGAACAATTGACTATAGTTAAGAGGGCTCCACAAGAATAGATGAACGACTTCAACTTTAGATTTCAAAGAACTTGGGATAGAATCCATACAACGGTGAGGCCACCTCCAAAATATGCATTCTTATACTTTTTGAGGGCTCTGAACAGTGATATAGCTGTCATGATACAGTCAATGGGAGGAGTGTCTTTGCCAGATGCTTTTGAAATAGCAATCAGAGTTGAGAACAACTTAATACAAGCTGGTAAAATCGTTCCTAGGCTTCTAATGCCTATATTTCTAGAGATTCATGCAAACATTCCTTTGTAAATACCTCCTTTCATACCTCTACCAGCTATACCAATGCTGCCAGCTGTTGTTCCAGTTGTTGTAACACAAGAAAATGCTGCTTCCAGTTCTCCAAATGAGTTATAGTAAATCAAAAGTCTATTGTAGTCTATTGGTAACAAGCTTGTAAGCTTAGAGAAGCAACAATCATATAGTAGGCCTTATTAGTAGCAGAATCCAGGCCAACAACAAGCATATGAAGGTAATAGACAACAGTATCAAGGCAATTACCAAGGCTCAAGACAAAATGCTGCTACAAAACCTTTTCAGGCCTGCAATTAAGTCCCAATTAGTGTTGTCAAAGAGCTTGTTCCTATCCAAACCAATATGGATGCTGATTATGAGTGGTGTTATTCATGTAATCAGGCACATAATCAAGCTACATGCTCTAATGGCATCATCAATCAAGCTCTTATGGTGCAAAGTGTTGTAGGTGTGCAAGATTTGCCTAAGGAGGGGTATCCACAACAGCAGGATCAGCTTGGAGATGATTCAACTCTCCTGAATTGGTAGAGAGAAGAATTTTGTGGAGTGAACCAAGATTACACATATGTTGCTGCTAATACTAGAGCCAAGAAGAGGGCTGTCGAGATTGAACAAGCAACGAATAAGAATAAGGGAGTTGTTGGTCCATCAAATCAGCAAGTACCACACACTTTGCAGCAAGGTTATGGCACTAGTAAGGAGTAGCCTTTACATGCTTCATCCACAAGTCAAGTGCAACCTGACCATGCTGTTGTAAAGACGCAGCCAAAGGTAAATATATCTACACCTTTCAACATCATTGAAAGTATGAAAAAGATGAATGTTTCAATTTTGATGTGGGATTCTTTAGCAATCCCTGGTCAAATCAATTTGTTGCAGTCAGCCTTATCAAATCCAGTTAGTTTGAATCCTCCAAATGAAGTCTCTTTAGGCCAAACAAAGTCAGTTTTAACCAATGCACCTTTGGATAGTACCATAAAGCAAAGTAATGATGTCAAGCCCCCTCCTTTCTATGTTTCCTTAATAGTGGGGAATAAATTGGTACACAATTGCATGGTTGATAGTGGGGCTAGCAGCTCGGTAATGCCAAAAAAGATTGCAGACCAGCTAGGTTTACAATATCAGCCATTAGAAAAGGGAGTACTTCAATTGGATGGGACAACAGTAAACACTATAGGTGTTATTAAAAATTTGAATCTCACACTACATGCCTATCCCAATTTTTCAATCCCACAAGATGTGTTGGTCATAGATTTGCCTCCATTTTTTGCTCTATTCCTGTCTAAAGACTTCACGTCTAAAATTGGAGGGTACTTATCTTTAGATTGGTCCCATATGATTTTTAGGACCAGGTATGGTACTAAGGTAACTGTAACTTCTGAGTCCCTTGCTAAGGATCACGTCGAACCTTATGTGCCATCTGCTATAAATATTAACTCTATTGTTTTAGAGGATATTGAACTTGTTGTAGCACAAGAGTTACAAGATGTGAGTGTACCTAAGGTACTCCTGAATGAATGGGCAGTTGAGAACATGGTTGATAATCCAAATAAGCTTATTCAGGATGTTGGTCTGGGCAATTATGTATTGCATGAGGCAGGGACAGAAATGCCAAACCTTGAAAGAAGTGCAGAAAGTCAGTTTGAGCAGCATAATGAATTATGGGAGATGTATTTTGATGGGTCTAGAAGCAAAAATGGAGCTGGGGGAGGTGCAATGCTTGTATCCTCACAAGGGGATAAGTATTATGCTGCTTTCCATTTTGCATTCACATGCTCCAATAATACTGCTGAATATGAGGGCCTTGTTCAAGGCCTTGAGTGGGCAAGGAAGAGAGGAATAGCCCGCCTGAAAGTATATGGGGATAGTGAGCTAATTGTTAATCAAGTAAGAGGCCTGAATGTTGCTAAAAATGACACACTAAAGTCTTATAGAGATAGAGTGTGGAACATGCTTGAGGATTTTGATGCCTTTAACTTTGTATCTATTCCAAGAAATCAGAACAAGCATGTTGGTAGGCTTGCAGCCATTCAGGCACAATTTGATATTCTAGGTGACATTAGAAAAGAGAAAGTGCAGCAATATGTGAAGGTTGTGGTCAGACTGTCAATTCCTGATAACAACATTCATTGGAAAGTCTTTGACAGTGATGAATAGATTCTTTCTTTCTTGCTCGAAGATTAGTTCTCCATGGTGAACCAAGAAAAACTTAAGCAATAGTATGATGATCAAGTCATACAGCTGAGGACGAATAAGTTTCCCAAAGGCCTTGTTACCTTAGAGTCTATTTTTTAGTACTGATGATCAACTTAAAAAGGGTAAAGCTAGCTTGTAAATCAAAGAAGAGCATTATGAGGAACTGGAGATTTTCAAAGGTAAGCTCCTTAAGATAGGAAAAAAAATTTCACATGAAGATAAACAAGCTTTTGTTGCTTTATGCCAAGAATTTCATGATGTCTTTGCTTGGGAATATTTAGATTTGAAAGGGTTTGATCCCCATATTGCTCAGCACACAATCGAGTTAGAACCTAATGCTAAGCCAGTAAGGTAGAAACAAAGGCCCTTGAATCCCAATTTTGAGCCCTGAATGATTAAAGAGCTGACCAAATTAGTTGAGGGGGGTATTGTCTTTCCTATTAAGCATACTTCATGGGTTTCTAACCTTGTACCAGTTAGGAAGAAAAATGGTGAGATAAGACTCTGTGTAGACTTTAGGGATCTTAACCGAGCATCTTTAAAAGACCACTACCTGCTGCCCTCCATGGAATAAATCTTGCAAGTAGTTGCTGGTTCTGAGAGATTTTCCTTGTTAGATGGTTTTTCGGGCTATAATCAAGTGCTGGTTAAAGAGGAAGATCAGTTCAAAACTGCTTTTACAACTAAGTGGGGCACCATGGCATACAAAATGATGCCTTTTGGTTTATCTAATGTTGGTGCCATGTTTCAGAGGGCCATGGACATGGCGTTCCAAAGCTTGATCAATAAGATTATGCTGATTTATCTAGATGACATTATAGTTTATTCCAAGAGAGCTGATGAACATCTGTTACACCTCAAGCAATTTTTTGAAAAGTGTAGATAATATGGGATATCCCTCAATCCTACAAAAAGTATTTTTGTAGTTCATGAAGGTAAGATTTTAGGCCATATAGTATCAAAAGATGGAGTTGCCATTGATTCTGAAAGAGTCAAAGCTATACTGAAGCTACCATTACCAAATCACAAGAAGGGTCTGCAGAAATTTTTGGGGTGAATTAACTTTCTGAGAAGGTTTATCCCTGATGTTGCAAATTTTCTATAGCCCTTGACCACCATGCTTAAAAAGAATGCAGTTTTCAGCTGGACAAGGAGGCAAGGCGTAGTTTTGGAGAAATCAAGGAGGCATTAGCATCTGCTCCAACATTGGTAAATCTAGATTTCTCTAAAGATTTCTTTTTATACATATGCTTTTGGTAGTAGTAGTTCAATCTCTGCTATGCTGGTTTAGAAGAATAGGGATAATCTAGAGCAGCCCATCGCTTTCTTCAGTCAAGTACTTGCTGATTATGAAGAGAAGTATATATTTGTTGAGAAGCATGGTCTCGCTGTGATCAAAAGTTTGAAGAAGTTTAAGCCTCTAGTTTCGAATAATAAGATTCATATTCTGGTAGCACACTCAAGTGTGAAGGAATTTCTGTTGAACAAAGATCTGAATGAAAAAAGAGCAGGGTGGATCACTAAGGTCATGGAGTATGATGTAGAGATCAAGATCACCAAATTGGTTAGAGGTAAGGGTCTCTATGAACAACTTGCTACAGGGTCAAATGATAAAACTGAATTAGAAAAGGATGTTGTGTTTACTAATACAAATGAGTTTCAGAATGCTCAAGATGATGTGTCTATGGGGATAACTAGTTGGGTTCAAGATATGACCCATTTCTTATAGACTGGTGAGTGTCCATATGGTCTAAATAGAGCCAAAAGAAGATACTTTAGACCGCAGTCCATACCATATGTGCTGATAAATAATATTCTTTTTAAAAGGGATCTGAATGGCGTCCTATTAAGATGCATTCACAGTCTTCAAATTGAGAAGGTGCTTCATGAGTTTCATGATGGAGTTGCGGGAGGTCACTTTGCCCCAAGAACTACTGCTTGGAAAGTCATGAGAGCTAGTTACTACTAGCCCAGCTTGTTTAAAGATGCATATGCCTGGTCAATAAAATGTATTAAATGTGCTCTATTTTTAGGAAAGGAAAAGCTACCTACTATGCCCCTGCATCCAATTAAAGTGGAGCAACCCTTCATGAGATGGGGCATTGATTTCATTGGGCCAATAAATCCACCTTCCAGTCCTGGTCACAAATGGGTGCTCACAGCTACAAACTATTTCACACAGTGGACATAAGCAATAGCTTTGGAAGAAGCAAAGGAGTCTTCAATTTTGAGTTTCTATGAAGATATAGTCACCAGATTTGGAGTTCCTGACTCTATCATATCTGATAATTCTCTTGCATTTGTGGGATTAATATTAATTGATTGGGCTGTTAAACATGGCATTCATTTGAATACATCCTCAAATTATTACCCTCAGGGTAATGGTTTAGCTGAAACCACAAATAAGAATCTCATCAGGATTATCAAAAGAATAATGGAGGATAATCAAAGGACCTGGTATACTAAATTAAAGTATGCACTCTGGGAAAATAGAGTGACTCCTAAGAAGTTTATTGATAATTCATCATATGTGTTAGTTTATGGAAAAGAGGCTAGATTACCTCTATTTGTGGAGCTTCTAGCTCTAGACATTGTTCACCAGTTAGAGATGTTTGAGGGGTAGGAACCCATGTCTGTGAGGTATGCAGAGCTCATGGAGCTTGAAGAATCAAGGGATAGAGCAATGAAAGCTTTGGAGTATCATTAGCTCCAAACGAAAAGAATATTTGACAAGAAGGCTAAAAAAAAAATATCAAGGTAGGAGACCTCGTGCTCAAATGGGATGTTCTAAAAAGCAGGCTAGGCCATCACACCAAGTTTGATAACATGTGGACAGGCCCATTCCTTATCAGAGACTGTAAGGAGCACAATGCTTATCAACTGGCTACAACAGATCGGGAAGTACTTCCTATCCCAGACAATGGGATACACCTTAAACCCTATTTTCAAGTCTGATGGATTTCCTCTATTGTACATATTAGTTTAGGTTTATGTTTTCAATAAGTGCATCTACGCTTCAGGTTAATTATTTTCTATTTCCTAGGTGCTGTAATGACACAGTTTTCTCTTTCGTTTTCCCCATGTTTTGTTTTTTGGCAACCTGTTATGTCCCGTGGATCTTAGGGAGTTGAGGCCATGTGCAAGACTGATATTTTTTTTGTTTTTTGAGCCTTCTAACGACTCCATGTCCAATGGATAAGCTAGATTATTGGTCTTCATGTTTAGCAGGCAAACATCTAGCAAAGGTCGCCAGAAATGTTACCGAATTTTCACCCTTAGGCTCAATCAGGCAAGGAAAATTATGTTTAACAAGTTCGAGAAGGCCAAATGGAGCATTTGGCCTAGGGAAAAAGTCATGAATCTAATGCTAGCTCATAGGGAACTCAGTGAAGAAGCCTACCTTGTTCAGGTTCAACATGAAAATATTCTAAGGAGAGAGTCACCAAGACCCTAGGAATGTCACGGTGAGTGGGATTCACCTACAGGTCCCTATCGGCAAGACATCGATCATCATCTTGGTGACAAAATGATATTCATTTCGGCGGAAGTTCTTTCCTTCGGAGAGAAGTCTCAATGAATGCATCGGGTCTCGCCGACAGAGAAAAGCAGGATCCCTTCGGCGTATGTGTGCGGGTTTTGGTAGGAGGTCTTACCGATCGGAAGAGGTCTCGCCGAAGTCAGGGGGCGTTGGCAAAGCAAGCGAGCTTCGCCAAAGGGTCTCGCCGAATTCACAAAGTCTCCCCGACAATAAAGGCTCTCGGCATAAGGATTGAGTTCTACAAGATGTCTCGGTGACCTAGGATGTTTTGGCGACAAGAAGTAAAGGCTCTCGGAAAAGGTTGGTGCCCTCGGTGTAATGTCTCACTGAAGAAAGGAGGTCTCCCCAACATATTTGCCCTTGGTGTAACATCTCACCGTCAGGGTGATGTATGGCTGACATGGTGATGTCTCGGTGAATAAAGGCTCTCGGCAAAGGTAAATGAAGTCGCCATGAAGTCTCGGCAAAAGCATAAGGTCTTACTGAAAGGATTCCTTCGGCGTATGTAAGTAGGCTTCACCAAAAGGTCTCATCGAAGGAAAGATGTCTCGCCAACATGAGGTAATATCGGCATAAGTCTTGCCGATCCATCAGAGTCTCAATGAATAGAGAAAATTGGCAAAGCAGGATAGTTTCGCCAGAATGTCCTGGTGATCAAGAATGTCTCGCCGAAGGCTGGGGGTCTTGCCCAAGGAAAGTCAAGATGACATGATGTCTCGGCAACTGGCAAGGGTTACATCGACAGTGTTTCACCAAGGAGTTCTCAGCATAAAGCTTCCTCTTCAGCAAGATGTCTTCCCGAAAAGGTGGGGTCTTGCCGATAATAAGATGGGCTCGCCCAAAGATTTAAGGCTCAATGAGAGGTCTTACCGAAGTAGCCATGTCTTTCCAACAGAAAGAATGGAACTCGCCGAAGGATTTGGCCTTCGACATAGGGTCTCAACGACTAGTGGATGCCCTGCCGACCTGGGGGATGTCTTCAATGTAGCATTTTGAGGTTGTGGTGAGGTCTTAGCAACCTGGGGGTGTCTCAGCGACAAAAGATGGGGGTGGTGTCGGCAGGATGTCTTGCCGATCAAGCAAGCTCTCCTCGAACTCAAGTGAACTTTCAACAAATCAGGGAGACTTTGATATAGAGTCTCAGCGATAAAGAAGTCTTAGCGACACGAAGGAAGCTCGAAGAGAGAAATAGTTTCTACAAGATGTCTTGGCGAAGGCATAATGTCTCCTCGACCGAAGAGAAAGTAGCTCACCGCAGAGAGTTAAGGAGCCCGGCAGGAGGTCTGGCCGATAGGCCAATGTCTCGCCAATAACGAAGGGTCTCACTGAATGTCTTGTCGAATGAGGAGTTTGCTGAAGGAAAAGGAAGTCTACAAGAGGTCTCGGCGAATGGAGGGTGTCTTAGTGACAAAAGTAGATATCGGTATGATAGGGGGACCTCGCTATGAGGTCCTTCCGACTTGATAATGTCTCAGCAAAAGGAATGCAGAGCTTGGTGGAGTGGCATGCGTTCAAGGTGACATCAATCAACTCCTACTGAAGATGGAGGGCCTCGGGGTAATGTTTTGCCGTCGATAAAATGTCTCATTGACACACAAATGTCTTGCCTACTGAAAAGGAGCTCGCCATGAGTTGAAGCCATTGGGATGAGGTCCTGCCAACTCGGTAAGGTCTCACCGAAAGCTGAAGGGGCTCGAGCCCGGAGGAGAAGAGTGAGCTCAGAGTAAATGAAATGAGCTCACCATGAGGTCCTGCTGACCCGAGTATATCTTGCCGAAAATAAGATGGGCTCGCCAATAGTATATTGCCTATGGCGTGAGCTCTCACCCACTATTCTATGATATGCTGATAGCTACAGAGACACATAATCGCATTAGTGAGACACTTCCAGTGTCTCACCGAGATGCGATTCTGATCAAAGGAGTTTTGACTGCCCGAAGAATCTGCGTGGAGTCTACTCAACCAATCAAAGAGATCTGAGAGTGAGCCATGGCAGTCTGAAGAATATCAACAGGATGAAAAGCAACATGTGTCTGTTATGAGCTTAGGAGCATTCAAAGCGCTCGGTTGAGGAGGTTCAAGGTCGACACAATACCAATAAGTGATGCGGTGGTTGTAGACAGATCAAGAAGACTTCCCTTGAAGGAAATCTTTCACACTGACATAGGCAACATGGAAACGTAGGGTACAACATTTAATTTCAATAAAAAGATCTAAGGGGCAGATCTTTCTAGCCCCTAATATTTTTTTGTAAGCCCTAAAGGGCCGACACATTTTGATATATAAGGCATTTTTTGCCTTTTTGTAAATAGTTTGGATATACACTCTGAAGAGTTAGTGATTTCTATCAATCCTTTCTTGACTAAATGTATGTTTTTTTTGTAACTCAATAGAAATCTGGAATGCAAAATAGAGTTCACCTTGAAAATAATTACTAATGCTCTTACCACTCTCATTTCTATATGTTAGCTTATGTATGTATTTCTTTAACAATGTTTTCCTAAATTTGTATTCATACCACAAAGCTTTGAAGTTTGTTCCTTCCTTCTTGAGATATGTATGTAGATCAAAACTATCAAGAGTGATGCATAAGTCTAATGGGGTTATGTTGAGTAAGTAAAACAGCTGTAGTCTAGTTTCCCTAGTGTGGTTGCATCTTGTTTTCATTTCCTGATTTCTTATCAACTCGGTGTATCACCATAGGAATAGTTCAATATAGTTTCATTTTGTATGCATTTTTTCTCCCTTTACCCTTTAAAAATTAGTAGTTTAGGTGATACACAAAGAAAGCCGGCCTTTTTCAGAGGTTGACCTCTTCTCACAAGAAACCCACATCTTTAGAGGTCTTCCAATGTTACACTGAGGTGTTGAACATCAGGTTCAACAAGGGTGCAATTTCAGGTGATAACAGCTATGCTTTTGGACCAAGGAGAAAAACTACCAAAAGGTTTTGAAATTAATACCATAAAACCACCTTCTCTAGACAACGTGACACAAATGATGACATCTCAACAAAACACGAACAATGCCTCCAATAGCAATAACATTATGGTCACCACACAAGTTGCTACTAACACCATTAATGTGACATCTAGTGGCACCACAAGCCAAAACATCTCCACCTCAACTAATACAACATCTATTGGAGGAACATTTGTTATGTCCATGCCTACAATGTCCACATCATCATCCCAAATGATAGGAGTAACTTTTGGGTCCACATCAACGAGAGAAAATCCCACAAACCCTATGTTGGGATCTTCATCTATGACAATGGGGGAATCTTCATCACAACCTTATGGTGGAATCTAATTTAATCCTTTTGGAGGAAACTCATGACGAGTATTCATTCAAGGCCCTCAACACAACATTAATACATCATCGCAATTAAACATCCCACATGGACAAGGACAAAATATAAACATCCCACATGGACAAGGATAAAATATGAACATTCCACATGGACAAGGATGAAATATGAACATGCCACATGGACAAGGACAAAATGTGAACATCCCACATGGAAAAGGACAAAATATAAACATCCCACATGGGCAAGGATAAAATATGAATATCTCACATGGAAAGGGACAGAATATCCACATACCATATGGACACTTCCAAGGGCCAAACCCCAACATGTCATACGAACAATTCCTTCAACATAGATAAGGAACTCAAATGACACAACCAATGCATACCTTTGGAAATCAAATGGGTCAGGGATTTTAAATGCCTCAAATACAGACACACATGGTTGGGTCGCATATTCCCACATATTCGTCATAGATTCATAGTCACCAACAAATTCCCACTCAAAATTGGAAATACAAACAAATACCTAATCAACACATACCTTACATCTCACAACAATACGCGTCACAATCAAATCCAAAGTTTCAAGTGACCAATGATCCCATAGTATGTGCCTTGCTAGCTAAAGTGGATGACATTCACAAACGGATGGAAAATATGCAAACATCTAACAAAAAGACACCGATGTCCTATGAATTATGTCCTTATCCTTTTGACGTGACTTTGTACATGCCACCATTTCCACCTGTTTATGTCACACCTAATTTCACCAAATACAAGGGGAAAAAAATCCACTTGACCATATTTGCGAATTCACCACAAGTTGTCTCGATATTTCCCATGAACACACATACCTAACGTGACAATTTCCTAAAAGTCTCGCTGGCCCAGTGTTAGAATGGTTCTACACATTGCAATCCGAAATTCAATCATGGAAGGAACTTACTAAAAAATTTGTGCGACATTATACATACAACATTGACACTGACACTTACATCACCAACCTATGCCAACTCATGCAAGAAGAGGCCGGTGAGACTTTCATACCATTTTTCCAAAGATGGAGAGGCTTGGTAAGCCATTGTCACATAGATATTCCTGAAAAAGAGAAAGTGTATATGTTCATACAAACACTCCTAGGCCCACTAAAAAATGGCTTGTGTGTCCATTGTTGTACAATTTTTTGTGGACCTAGTTGAATGAGGTGTCCAAGTTGAACAAGCCCTCATAGCCGAAGGAAAACTAAAATATGGTCTTAAAGAAACAAATGCAAACCCTCCTCTTGTTGACAAAAACAAATATTGGGTTAAGAACAAACATGTCACCAACGATGGTGTAGTCAATGCTAAGGTTTTCAACACTATGGGTCTTATGATTACTCTAAAAGGGACACAACCAAAAAACACACAGATGATGACACAAACCTATGCTGCTAATGTTGTCTAGACAAATCAGAATAACCAAGGCAATCAAAACAATCAAATTCAAAGGTAGCCAAGAAAACCCAAACAATTCCCTAGAGGATGTACATACACTCCCTTGGGTGAGCCTATTGAAGTTCTCAAAAATTCCTTCAGAATGGTGTCATCACACTCGAGGACCCCAAACCATACGACCCTAGGTAATTTAAACCATCTTGGTGGGATGATAACGCATTTTGTGACTATCACCGAATAAAATGACACAAAACCTCTTCCTGCAGACAATTGAAAAATTTGGTACAAGACCTTATTGAAAAGCATATCATTGAAGTTAGTGGACCACAATTTGCTTCTAATGTGGATCATACAATACACAAGAACCCACTACAGGATCATGGTTCTAGAAACCCTTCTACATCAAATACAAATAACAATAGTTGAGCCAACTATGCTCTCACCCACTGTTCTATGATATGCTGATAGCTATAGAGACACATAATCGCATTAGTGAGACACTTCCAGTGTCTCACCGAGATGCGATTCTGATCAAAGGAGTTTTGACTACCCGAATAATATGTGTGGAGTCTACTCAACCAATCAAAGAGATTTGAGAGCGAGCCACGGTAGTCTGAAGAATATCAACAGGATGAAAAGCAACGCGTGTCTGTTATGAGCTTAGGAGCATTCAAAGCACTCGGCTGAGGAGGTTCAAGGTGGACACAATACCAATAAGTGATGCGGTGGTTGTAGATAGATCAAGAAGACTTCCTCTAAAGGAAATCTTTCACACTGACATAGGCAACATGGAAACGTAGGGTGCAACGTTTAATTTCAATAAAAAGATCTAAGGGGCAGATCTTTCTAGCCCCTAATATTTTTTGTAAGCCCTAAAGGGCCGACACATTTTGATATATAAGGCATTTTTTGCCTTTTTGTAAATATTTTGGATATACACTCTGAAGAGTTAGTGATTTCTATCAATCCTTTCTTGACTAAATGTATGTTTTTTTTGTAACTCAATAGAAATCTGGAATGCAAAATAGAGTTCACCTTGAAAACAAGTACTAATGCTCTTACCACTCTCATTTCTATATGTTAGCTTATGTATGTATTTCTTTAACAATGTTTTTCCTAAATTTGTATTCATACCACAAAGCTGTGAAGTTTGTTCCTTCCTTCTTGAGATATGTATGTAGATCAAACCTGTCAAGAGTGATGCATAAGTCTAATGGGGTTATGTTGACTAAGTAAAACAGCTGCAGTCTAGTTTCCCTAGTGTGGTTGCATCTTGTTTTCATTTCCTGATTTCTTATCAACTCGGTGTATCACCATAGGAATAGTTCAGTATAGTTTCATTTTGTATGCATTTTTTCTCCCTTTACCCTTTAAAAATTAGTATTTTAGGTGATACACAAAGAAAAGCCTTTTTCAGAGGTTGACCTCTTATCACAAGAAACCCACATCTTTAGAGGTCTTCCAATGTTACACTGAGGTGTTGAACATCAGGTTCAACAAGGGTGCAATTTCAGGTGATAACAGCTATGCTTTTGGACCAAGGAGAAAAACTACCAAAAGGTTTTGAAATTAATACCATAAGACCACCTTCTCTAGACAACGTGACACAAATGATGACATCTCAACAAAACACGAACAATGCCTCCAATAGCAATAACATTGTGGTCACCACACAAGTTGCTACTAACACCATTAATGTGACATCTAGTGGCACCACAAGCCAAAACATCTCCACCTCAACTAATACAACATCTATTGGAGGAACATTTGTTATGTCCATGCCTACAATGTCCACATCATCATCCCAAATGATAGGAGTAACTTTTGGGTCCACATCAACGAGAGAAAATCCCACAAACCCTATGTTGGGATCTTCATCTATGACAATGGGGGAATCTTCATCACAACCTTATGGTGGAATCTAATTTAATCCTTTTGGAGGAAACTCATGACGAGTATTCATTCAAGGCCCTCAACACAACATTAATACATCATCGCAATTAAACATCCCACATGGACAAGGACAAAATATAAACATCCCACATGGACAAGGATAAAATATGAACATTCCACATGGACAAGGATGAAATATGAACATGCCACATGGACAAGGACAAAATGTGAACATCCCACATGGAAAAGGACAAAATATAAACATCCCACATGGGCAAGGATAAAATATGAATATCTCACATGGAAAGGGACAGAATATCCACATACCATATGGACACTTCCAAGGGCCAAACCCCAACATGTCATACGAACAATTCCTTCAACATAGATAAGGAACTCAAATGACACAACCAATGCATACCTTTGGAAATCAAATGGGTCAAGGATTTTAAATGCCTCAAATACAGACACACATGGTTGGGTCGCATATTCCCACATATTCGTCATAGATTCATAGTCACCAACAAATTCCCACTCAAAATTGGAAATACAAACAAATACCTAATCAACACATACCTTACATCTCACAAAAATACGCGTCACAATCAAATCCAAAGTTTTAGGTGACCAATGATCCCATAGTATGTGCCTTGCTAGCTAAAGTGGATGACATTCACAAACTGATGGAAAATATGCAAACATCTAACAAAAAGACACCGATGTCCTATGAATTATGTCCTTATCCTTTTGACGTGACTTTGTACATGCCACCATTTCCACCTAGTTATGTCACACCTAATTTCACCAAATACAAGGGGAAAAAAATCCACTTGACCATATTTGTGAATTCACCACAAGTTGTCTCGATATTTCCCATGAACACACATACCTAATGTGACTATTTCCTAAAAGTCTCACTGGCCCAGTGTTAGAATGGTTCTACACATTGCAATCCGAAATTCAATCATGGAAGGAACTTACTGAAAAATTTGTGCGAAATTATACATACAACATTGACACTGACACTTACATCACCAACCTATGCCAACTCATGCAAGAAGAGGCGGGTGAGACTTTCATACCATTTTTCCAAAGATGGAGAGGCTTGGTAAGCCATTGTCACATAGATATTCTTGAAAAGGAGAAAGTGTATATGTTCATACAAACACTCCTAGGCCCACTAAAAAATGGCTTGTGTGTCCATTGTTGTACAATTTTTGTAGACCTAGTTGAATGAGGTGTCCAAGTTGAACAAGCCCTCATAGCCGAAGGAAAACTGAAATATGGTCTTAAAGAAACAAATGCATACCCTCCTCTTGTTGACAAAAACAAAGATTGGGTTAAGAACAAACATGTCACCAACGATGGTGTAGTCAATGCTAAGGTTTTCAACACTATGGGTCTTATGATTACTCTAAAAGGGAGACAAACAAAAAACACATAGATGATGACACAAACCTATGCTGCTAATGTTTTCTAGACAAATCAGAATAACCAAGGCAATCAAAACAATCAAATTCAAAGGTAGCCTAGAAAACCCAAACAATTCCCTAGAGGATGTACATACACTCCCTTGGGTGAGCCTATTGAAGTTCTCAAAAATTCCTTCAGAATGGTGTCATCACACTCGAGGACCCCAAACCATACGACCCTAGGCAATTTAAACCATCTTGGTGGGATGATAATGCATTTTGTGACTATCACCGAATAAAAGGACACAAAACCTCTTCCTGTAGACAATTGAAAAATTTGGTACAAGACCTTATTGAAGAGCATATCATTGAAGTTAGTGGACCACAATTTGCTTCTAATGTGGATCATACAATACACAAGAACCCACTACAGGATCATGGTTCTAGAAACCCTTCTACATCAAATACAAATAACAATAGTTGAGCCAACTATGCCTATATTGGATATGACTATTTCGGGGGACCTATCATACATCACATTAGAACAACTGATGAACATGTCTGCACAGTCACCATCAAAAAAGCCCCTGAATACAATGTCACCACCCATGGTGGAAAGGTCACCATAGCTGAGCCTCCTCCCCCTAGACAACGAAAGGTAGCAATAGTTGGCCTATCCACTTCGCAGTCGCAATCGTGTCCACAAAACAAGCAATCCCAATCTAAAGGAAACTTTAATCTTATTGACCAATTTGGAAAAACACCAGCACAAATCTCTATCCTTGAGTTGTTACGCATCTCTCCTGCCCATAAGGCCATCCTAGATAAAACATTGCAAGAATCCTCCGTTCCCCAAGATATTGATGTCATCCAATTCGAAGCCATGGTAGGATATCTCATGACTCCCCACCATATCACCTTTTCTTACCAAGAATATTCGTCATCCAAATCCAACCATAATTATGCCCTTCATATCAATTTTTTTTTCATTAACATAAGGTCAGGTGAGTCTTAGTAGATGGCAAAGCAGGACTGAATATATGTTCCTTAAAATTGGTCAAGGCACTAGGCTTTTATGATGCTTGCGTAGATGCCACAAAAAGCATTGTTATGAAGGAATATGATGATGAAGAATGTTCCTCTTAGGGCGTAATTACACTTCCAATTTGAATCAAGCCAGTCATTGTCGACATCACTTGTCAAGTTCTGGATTTGGACCTTCCATACAAAATTTTACTCGATCGACCTTGGATCCATGCACTAAAAGTCGTCCCCTCCACATATCACCAATGTTTGACGTTTCCTTTTGAGGGAACTGAGATTACTATATACAAAGACCCTGATCCATTCCAATATTGTACCAACTTACGTGGTGTCTCAGAGCGTCAAGTGCCTATCAATAGGGAAGCTTCGACAGCTTTGTCTTCCAAATTCATTGACCCATTAGCACTCGTGAAGCCTTCCACATCCACAACCATCGCCACATCATCTCATTACATTGATCCATCTTCATTGACCAAGTCATACACTCCATATACCCTGCCATCAAACCCCAAGGTCCAAATTCATGACATGGGATTTGGAGAATATTGTATGGATAATTTACCAGCAAATGACAATGCTAATGTTGTTGATAGAGATCAAAATTCCAATGTTGATGTCAAGATAGTTATAGAAAGAACACAAAAGGATGGTCATTCTTGGATTGAAACCTTTTGGGACCCTGATGACACATCGACCTTTGCCATAACTACTTCCTCTCAAGCTTTTCATATCTATTATAACTCCTTGTTTGACCAATAAATTTATGATAACCCACTCTTTGAGCATGAACCCGTTGAGGATATCCAATCATCATCCTTCCATCCCACCTACCATAGGCTAGGATATGAATCTCCTATTTTCATCTCTACTAATTCATCTTGCCAAGTCATTAAGGATGTGCAAGCCTCCTTTGATGTTAACAGTACAAAAAAGGATAGTCCAAAAGATTCCCTTAATGGCATCGCCACTCCCATTCATCCACTAAAAATTCCTTTCACTTCACCTACTTCCCCCATTTCACACACGTCCACTCACATCATAGACATGGATCAACAAATCATAGCTCAAGAAAATAATAAAGGAAAAGCTCCAATGAATGAGATATCTTTAAAAGGAGATCAAAAATCAAAAGAAAGAAAAGAAGATCAAGACAAGTCCCATAGCCAAAATAAAAAGCTATTGAACAAAATAGAAATAAAATTCAAAAGTGAAAATGAGAAAAAGTTGATCTCAAAGTATGCCTCTCCAACAAAAATCACTGGGGGCATCTATCAAGGAAAAAAGTCAAACAAAGCACCTATTGATCCAATGTCACTCTCACTCATACCATATACTTTGTTCCATCCATCCATGTTCACATATCCATCATATCCTCCATTGGTGATGTCTTTCAATGTATCTTTGACGACAACTCCTTCTTGTACTCTAGCTTGTTGGTTTCCCAAGATCTTTTTCGGCTAAGGCTTGATAACCCACATAGTGTGCACATTAGGGATCCTACCATAACCTCTTTCATTTGTCACATCTATCATCCTTCATATCTGCCACTCGTACTCCTTATCCCAATTAGGTCATTTCATCTAGCATGGTCATCCACACAAGATCAAGGCATCGTCAAGGAAGTCCATGGATCTAACATTTATCAATTTTATACCTAGCTTCAGAGAGCTAGGGATAAAGTCCTGAAAAAATACAAAAAAATTGAAAAATACAAAAAATCATCACCTTGATGAAAACCTGGCAAACAGGCGTCCTAGTGACACCAAAAAAAAGAAGAATAAAATGACAAAAATAAAGAGAAATAATTTGTCCAATAGTGAAAACCTGGTAAACAGGCACTTTGGATAAGTACCATGGTCAAAACTTGGAAAACAGGTGCCATGTTTAGTCAGACATTGTTGTGCCATCTACTATCACTCTATCTACCTTTGTCCCTAATAAACATACTCTTTTTTGACATTTGTCATAAAAATTCACCTCGAAATCATGACATTTTCGCCAATGGCTGACAATGGTTGAAATCAAGTCTTGTATACTGTCCACTGTCCATGCTAGTCATGCCTTTTCTTTACATTCCATTTTGCCTAGCTCATTCTCAACTTGACTAGGGGAAAAATTTTATCATGAGACTGCAATGGGTCCCACACGTGATCTTGAAAAATCATAAAATGTCTTGAAAAAAGACCTAAAAATCATAAAATGTCCTGAAAAAAGACCTATAAATCATAAAATGTCTTGAAAAAAGACCCAAAAATCATAAAATGTCCTAAAAAAAGACCTAAAAACATAAAATGTCCTGAGAAAAGACCTAAAAATTGAAAAACGTATTGAAGAAAACACAAAATTTCCAAAAAATAGAGTCATATCAGTCAAAATAGTCACGTCAATTCAAGTCTTGATTAGTCTTTTTCATTGTCAAACTACGTTGTCTTTGCGAATTTGCTACATAGGCAAGGCTCATCTTCGAACCCCCATGACATTAGGTTAGTCCTAGTAGGTTTGTAAAAATAAGTCATGACTCAATCTTTGGTCAATAAGACAAAGTCATTGGTCATGTCAAACTATGAGGTCTTCGAGTGTATGATGTAGGAAAGGTCATCTATCGAGGAGCCCCCAAGGCCACACTAGGTTAGTCCATTAGGGTTCATTGCACAATTTTCTCACATACATGAAATAGTCTTTCAATTTATCATGGTATTTGTCAAAATTCGAACAAACAATCTACCCAAGTGAACTTCTACAATCTGTCAATCAAGTACGACAATCATCTTGGCATATCAAAATCAATCAAACTCAGTCAAACTAGTCAAATCTTACTTACTCTACAGATGTGTCCTTCTGAAGGGTAGCCCCGTCACTTATTCATTTCCTAGGATGTGTCCTTCTTAGGCATCATCACAATCATCTGGCATTTTGAGGATTCTCACAACATTCGAGATATGTTCCGCTTGACATCGACATTATTTAGGATGTGTCCTTCCTGAATCCGACATTTTGGCATCAACTTGGCATTTTGACATCAATGTTATTCAGGATGTGTCCTTCCTGAATTCAACATCGTGACATCAATATCATTCGGGATGTTTCCTTCTTGAACTTGGCATTGATCCGACATCTTGACATCGACCTCGTTCGAGATGTGTCCTTCCTGAATTTGGCATCACTTTGGCATCGACATCATTCAAGATGTGTCCTTCCTGAATTCGACAATCTTGACATTGATATCATTCAAGATGTGTCCTTCCTAAACTCGACACCAATTTGGAATCTTCATATCGTCAACCCTGGCATTTTGACACCAAGACATCCGACATTCCACCACACTTGACAAACTTGACAAACTTGACAAACTTGACATTTTGACACTTGGAAAGCACTTGGCATTTAATTTTATGATGCTTGTTTTGTCTTTTGGAAATCATGATGTTAGTTCCTCGAGGATGTCCTGACAATAGTATTTAGAGGAGCAATGACGTTTCATGATTTGTCTTGCCTATCTTTACTGTTTGTGGTTGATTATGACAAAAGACTGGGGCAATCACTCTCTTAGTATGAGTCATGATCATCCTTGTCTGCAACTGCTTGTCTCATGTGATGGTACAACCTTGCACACCTTGGTCTACGTCATATCATGGTGTTTGTTGGCCATTACAATAATCTTCCCAATGATGATAAATATAAAAATGTAAGCATGAAAGTTGGTTCCCTTATCATTTCTCATCTAGCTTTCCATCTTCATCCTCCTTTCTCTTCCACGCTATCCATCCCCTTCCAAGCTAACATTTTTGCTATCCTTCATCCTCTAGTCTTATCATCGATTTCAAGAACACATTCGTGTTCTTTGAACTCACCTGTCCTCTTGAGGGGCCATACACAACCCTCCTCGTCATTATTTTTTCACTGGGGCATACCCGTACCCTGCTATCATTGGGGCATATTTCAGAATTAAATTTCTTTGACACAATGCGATGAACTGCATTATGTCAAAGAGGGGCAAAATGTAAACACTGAAAAAATGTCCTAAGTCCATGAGCGTCATTTTTCTTGGTCGTTGTCCTTCGATAATTGAATAATTTTAATTATTCAATTAAGTTTGACCGCATTCCTCTATTAATTAAATATTTTTAATTATTTAATTAATTCACCTTCTCATCTTTATTCTATCCTAATTAATTAAAATTATTTAATTGTACGCTAATATATCCTTTCTTCAATAATTAAATAAATCTTTTTATTTAATTATTTATCTTTCATCTATAGTCAAATAATAATAATATCATTATTTGACCTTTTATTATTCTATAATTAAATAATTTTCAAAATTATTTAATTGTGTTTCATTCCTCTCTTTTGGATAAATAATTCAAATTAATTATCCATGTCTAATTTCCATCTCCCCATTTAATTAAATTGATTAATTTAATTAAATGCTCCTTTTTCCATTTTCTCTAAATAAATAATTTGGATAAATTATTTATTTTCCACTTGTCATTTTCCTCCATTTTGAATAAATAATTCAAAATAAATTATTTATGCACCTCCACTTGGTCAAAGATACCCTGTCATTATTTCATGTCATAGCCTGCATGTCCCTGCATGTCTGTCATAGCCTGCATGTCCCTACATGTCTATCTGTCATGATTCCTCCAAGAATAGCATATTCTTTGTGCATCAATTCTGGACCATTGATCTTGGAATCCTTCTAGAGGATTAATCTCAGTCGTCCATTCAAAGGGTTGTCTATAAAAGCAACCTTCCTTCTCCATTTTCACCTTAACAGCTAATTGTCTCCAATTTTCTTGCTACGATTTGCAGGTTTTGCACAAGTATTTCAACAAATTTGAGGGAAAAGTTGCATAACAAGAAGGAGAGCAAGAGAAGAAATCAACTACAATATGGGGAGTGCTTTATTTTGTTTGCTTTCATTTTGATATCTCCATTTGTTTGTATTCTCTTGTTTAGATGAGGTTAATAGCTTAGAAGTGTTGGCTATCACTTTATCTATGCTATTTGATTTTTAACCCCATCTCACAGTATTATTCCATGTTATTGTACTATTCCTGTTCATGTTGGGAAGCACTATTGTATTGATGTAATTCTTGAAATGATGTGTCTTCTTTTATAAATGTAATGAATGTAGTCGTTGGCATTACCTTATGGTCACAGATGGATGCTTGTCGTAAGTGCAATGTATATTAATCCTTGTATTACTATGTGTTTATTGCTTCACTGCATGTGATCCTTACTAGTGTTGTATCTATGAAAATATTTATATTTAAATCCATACATTTGATGGATTGGTTTTATTTATATAATGTCATGAATGTACATTCATTGATTATTAATTCTATATAATGGTTAAGAGGAATACTCGTAATTAGTTAATAGTTATTATGGGAATTGTGTGATGTTAGAGATGTGTGAAATGTAATGGAGTCATGTAACCCAAAGGGATTAGTTAGTTGTTATATATGTATGGTTTCATTACTAGTGATATATGTTAATGTACACTACATCTCATATTAGTTTACTTAAAAAAAAAAAAATTGTTCTAAACATTAGATGTTTTAGTGTCCTTTGGGGTTTGCATGGTGGGGCGTTACATTTGTATTTTGTGAAGTTGGGTACCACATATCCAAGAGGGAATTGTGGCATGTATAATATCGTTCCAAATGGGTATGGACGTAGGTCATATGATATGTGGGTATTTTTGTGTTGCAATTGCAAGTTCTCCATTTATTTTTGTAAGGTTGCAAGTTGAGCTGTGAGTGCATCAATTATGGGGTTGTTTGTGGCATCACACATACTGGTAATGGGTATTCCATGAGTTCCCATTTTTTGTGGGGATGTGTTTAGATTTGGAATGTATGATGTATTTTGATTTGGGATTTTTTTGGTATTGATAATTTGATTAGGAATGTGTTGTTGTGTATGGATGTGTGATGCATATGTGGGAATGTGCACTCCAGTAGTGTTAGTCTGTATTTGTGGAATATGTTGAACTTGAGTGTTTTGATGTCCAAATGAAGTCATGTGTTGCGTTATTTGGTTGCCTTGTCCAAATTGGTAAATGTGGCCATGTGGAATGTTTGTGTTTTTCATTTGGGGGATATTGGCGTTGGTATTGAGTTGTAGTGAAGTATGGACATTAGGTTGACGTCCTGAAATGGTGATTCATCATTTATTCCTCCCAAAGGGGTTTAATGAATTTGTTCCCATGGCATTATTTGAAGACCCAATTAAAGGATTTGATGATGTCATTCCCATGGCACTAGATCCAAATAAAAGGTTTGACGAATTTTTCCCCATTGTTGAGGATCCATAGGTAGCTCCAATAGTTTGTGATGTTGTTGTTGACATTAGAGGCATTTATTGTGATGTGGCTTGTGACATGGTTGATGTTCCTCCAATGGATGTTGTGTTGACCATGTTAGAAGTATTTTGAGAGGGGGTGCCATTAGAAGTAGCATTGATGGTGTTTGTCACATTTTGTGTGGTAGCACCAATGAAGGTATTGTTTGCATTGTGTTGTGTTGTCGAAAGAGGTTGGTTGGTGTTGGATTTATTTTTTGCATTATTATTGGGAGATGTTTCTCTTAAGGTGTTAATGTCAAACCCTCATGGTAATTTGACCCCTTGGTCTAAAAGCATGGCTAGATATCTCTATGAATCTTGCAAGATAAGTTCTTCCACAAAGGAGGCCATGTTGGGTTTTTGAGTAGAACCTTCTAAGTCTTCCATGAATACATGTCCATTTTCATCTCTATGTATAAACTATTCAAAGGGGTTGTGTGAAGAAGATGGAATGTTCATGTCACTGAAAGGGTTGATGAAAGATCCCCCATGTCTGTGTTTTGGTTCATGTCATTAGAAAATTTATAGGAGTTGGTGTCTTGTCCAAAAGGGTCCATTTGTCTTTGTTTCCTTTGGAGCCTAGTCTCAACCATATAAGGATTTTCTCAAATGAGGGAGGATGATAATGAAAACTAAATGATGGGATTGATATGACACTATGCTTTTGGATTTTTATCAATAAGGGTTGCAATAATGACAATGTTGTCTAAAGGGAATGTCAAATGCAAAAGGACAATGAAGAGGTATGACACTATTTTTTTTTGTTTTTCTTTTAGGAATAAGGGATGCAAAATGAGGACAACAATGACTAAAATATTATAAGGTATGCAAATGCAAAGGTCAAAGCAATTTTGATGGACTTTTAGAAAGGGTTTACTCAACCACTCAAAGCTTGGTGTGTGTTTCAATTTAGATCATCAAAATACTTTTTGTTATGACTAAATGAAATGTCAAGATGACAAAGTGAGGTTTCCTAGCTAGACTTTTGAGTTGGAAAGGTCTCACAAAAGAACAATGACTAAAGGAAATGATTTTGACTAAGTCCAATGATAACCTACTTTTGAAGGAAAATATTTTTCAAGGTATGGTAAGTTTTCCTATTCCAAAGTCTGCAAAAATGAGGACCTAAGGGCATGTTTATGCTAGAAGATGATGGCTTCTAAGATACAACTAACAATTTTCAAGGATGGACCTATGGGAAAATGCAAGCTAAAAGATGCAAGAAAGGAATATTTGAGCAATTCTTTGTCTGGTTTTGAACAGAGGCCACTGGAAAAAGATGTTTGGAAATAGTTTGAAAATGTTTGGTCTTAGGTTTTGGACAGTAATAGTTTTTTTTCCTAATGACAGAAAATTACATTGTTTCAAGTGGAAAATGTGTTGCAAGATAGCAAATGCATCTCAATTTACGTGAATGCATTGTTGCAGGTCACATATGTAGTTCAGAAAATCAATTGTGGTGTTCTGGAAAGAAAATGTGGTTTAGACCAGTTAGATGCATTGCTTAAGCTAGCAAATGCAGCTTAGTAGGTCAATTGTGGTTCACAAAGTCTCAAATGCAGTTTAGTATGTCGAATGTGTTGCAGGGTGAATAAAAGTTTAATTTCTTTGCAAGTTTGGAAAAATTTTAGGACTGTTCCAATTTGAGTGAGTGTTTCCAGATCTATGAAGGATGTTTATTTGTTCATTGTTTCAGAAAAAACTTGGAAAACACAATGTTTTGTGTTTGAATGTTGAAAACAAGCACAATGAAGACAAGCACAATCTTAGGTTAGGAAAGGACTATATTCATTGGATTCCACATGGGTTTCCCTAGCCACACTTATTCTTAGCAGGTGATCTAGAAGCTTGGCCACACTGGCTCCCCCTTACATTGCACTCACTTTTTAGGTCAACCAAGCTTCAAGCCCTCATAACTCTCCCATGACAGGATTTTCACCTCTACTAAGAATTATGAGAATGTGGATGCCTTGGCAACGACTATTACTGCACCAACAAAGAGATGGGTTTTTGGCAACTACACAAAGGTTTTTAGTTTTGGCTCCCCTTTGAGTGGCCACACATGAGGCAAGAGTAACTTCAATGAGGAGGACTTCCATCTTGAAGAGGTTACACTCAATAGGGTTTTTGGGGAATTCACTTGTTTGTGTGACACATTTGCACTCGTAATCCTAAGTTTTCCATTAGGATTCACATTTGTATATCGATCGAGAGTAGCTTAGCTAAAGAGCTTCGTTTCTGGTTTGAGTCACCTTGGGGTGAGTACTTTTTCCCATTAAGGAAGGCCTAATTCCTAGAGTCAATAATAGTTTCTCTTGCACCTAGGATCACACAAGTGCGCATGGGGAGAGGATACTTCTATTAATGAATTGGGGTTACACAAATTGGAAACACTTTTTCATTTTAATTATCCAAATTGTTATGTGGGGAAAACACCTCAAACACTTTGTTCATTTTAAACCCAACTAAGTGTGAGAAAAACAAAGTTCATTTTAAGCCAATAACATGAAAAATGCATGTAAGTTTTAGCCTTGATGAGTTTCAATGCAAGATTGTGTTCATTTTAAGTCCATGAGTGAATATGCATGTTCATTTTAGCCCATGAAGTGTAAATGCAAGTTGTAGTTTGTTTGTTTGTTTGATTAAGGAATTGAAAATTTGAAATAAAAAGATCAACAAACAAAGGTTAGACTCCTTTCCATGTGCTATAACCAACAAATTAGTAACCCAAAAACCTCTAAACTACTAAATAGAAAAGAGAAATTTGGAAAATACAGTAAAAACATGAAAGTAAATTTTTACCAAAAAAATGCATTGTTATGCAAAACAAATGCATCGTAGATCCAAAAGCTAGAATTTACTAGGCAGATGCATTGGCTAAAGAGAAAATATGTCATGAATTTCAAATGTGTCGGTCAGGCCTACAGATGTGCCTCAACAGAGTAAATGCATTGTTCGGGTTAGCAAGTGTGGCTCGAGACTATGGATGCATTGTTCTGTAGACCAAATGCATCATGACACAATGATTGCGGCTCAAAAAATTTCAAATGTAGATCTCCGTACCTGTACCTACAAAAACATGAAAAATTTGTACGTAAATCTAAAAAATGAGTGTTTTGGCATCGGGTTCACCAATGTAACTTAGGGAAAATTATCAGTTTAGCATTATAAAGCATAAACAAACTAATCCCAAGAAACGAAATGAAGAAAAAAGGAGTTATAAAGCATGAAAACAAAGAGAAATATTACCAAATGTCTTCAACCTCCAAGAATCACCTTCATTGCACCTTCTCTATTTGCTGCAAGTAGATGTTTTCCCTCAAATTTGTGATGAGCAACCTATGACTAGGACAATGTCAAAAGAAAACTTTGAAGGATTCTAATCTAAATGCTACACAAATGCAAGTATGCAACTATGAAGTAAACCTAAAGCATGAAAATGTCTAAAGCATGAAGTCAAGAGCATGAGAGATCACAATGTCCAAAGATGTCCAAATGAGACCAAAATTGTCTTTTTATAGAAAAGTCAATTTTGGGTGAATGGTCAAGATTGTCAGATGAGAGGGGCGCCGGTCCTAGCTCAGTTGGTTAAGGTGTTCCCTGTAGCAAGGCGCCCACTATGGGTTCGACTCTCTAGCACTCCCATGGTACCAGTTAGTGTGTCCCGCCAGCACTACCAGTCACAGTAAAAAGTTTACCGGCGGTGGGGGGTATATGGGGGGCCGTGCTGCACCCGATTACCCTCGTTAATATATATAAAAAAAAAAAGATTGTCAGATGAGAGATGCCCTAAGATCAATGGTTGAAATTAAATGTGACAATCCACAATTAGGGTTAGGGAAACATTAGGGTGGAATTTGAAATGGAAGGCTAAGATTTTATTTTAAAAATGGATAGAAAAGCATATGATAGGAGGAAAAAGTTGGAAATTCAAATAATAATTTAAAATTATTTGAATTAAAGACTGAGTTGACCTTTTGAATTAAAAATTAGTTTAATTCAAAAGTGGTGGGACCATGTGATGGTAAATAATTATTTAAAATTATTTACTAGAAGAAAGAAAATAGAAAGTGGGACAATTTTAAATAAATGTTTTTATTTAAAATTAGAAAAAGCCAAGCTGGGCAATAATAAAATAAATTAAAGAATTTATTTATTTATAAGAGGACATTAGAAATTAATGACGTATTTAAATAAATAAATAAAATTTATTTATTTAAATAATCAGGAAGATATAGTGGACAAGTAATAATTAAATAAATTTAAGAATTTATTTAATTATAGAGACATTAGAAAATTAGCGACACATTTAAATAAATAAATATAATTTATTTATTTAAATAGTCAAGAGGAATAAAAAACTTGAATTAATTAAATAATTAAGAATTATTTAATTAATAGTTGAAATTGGAGTATAAGACAATTAAATAAATAAATTATGTGAGAAGAAATATGGAGAAAATGAAGCTTGCAGGCCTAGGTCAATTTTATGTGTCTACAATCTGCATAGATACCTTAGAATCCTTTTTATCTATGTAAACCTTCTTTCCCTCCATTGAGAGACCAGTGATATTCACAATGAAGTCCTCGTTCACATCAAATTTTGTGCCTCCCAATTTCAAAATCCTATTATTCCTTCCTTTGACAAACAAGGTTGTGGCCTGCGGGTTTTTTCCATGCAACCTCTCCAAGTATGGTGCAATCCCACCTTTTTCAATCTTCGCCACATGTTGAATGTTGATTATATGAATTTGATGATATTTGTGAGTTCAAGAGTGATATTTATGTGTATCATTTAGGTTTTCCATGCATTTTCTCTCATTGAGAATCCTTAGACTCTTGCACCATTTTGTATACCTAATTATGTGGAATATCAAACATAGAAATTTAGCTTTCATAGGGCTTTATCCTCTCAATTAGGATTAGGATATAATCCATGTCAAATAAGTTCATTATTTATCTATAAAACCATAATTATTTTATGTTTTTTTGTAAATATAAGTAGGTTATGATTAGTATTAGGTCAAAAAATAAAAAAATGTTGATGTAATGTTGATATATTATGCTTGCGAGAAAAAAAAATACTAAATTGAGTGATTACAAATGTATTAAATGAAATCAACATGATGAATTGATTTGTACATTCTTTCTAAACCTAAAACATGAATTATATTTGTACATCTAACCACCTAATTATGTTAATTTTTTTTGAAATACCACAAAGCCCTTGATTTGGAGTGCTTAAATAATAATCATTGATTTATCTTAAATGGCCAAGACCTTGTTACATAGAGCTTGGTTTTGTTAATATTCTTCCAAGAGATCACATTTTAAAAGAGGTCATGTGCACCTAGCATTTCACCTAGGTTGTTAAGTGTGTTAAAACACCTATCAACATAGTGACTACTCTCCTTGGGTGTTTTACAAGAATAAGCACAAGAAGTAGCACAAGAATGAATACCAGCAAATGAAGACT